>VZRE01001859.1:88247-126537 GCA_013396775.1 Cephalopterus ornatus
CGCGGCGGGGGAAGCAGTCGGGACGCTGGTCCTCAGGGAGTCCCACTAGCAGAGGCTGTGTGCCCTCCTCCCAGCGGGTGACTTGAGGTACCTCAGGGAGCCCCTTTCCCCTCCCGGTCCCCTGGCGGTGAGTGACTGGGTGCCTGAGGGTGGCACTCGGACTGTTTGATCCCCTCCCCGACCGCGGACCGGCGGTGCTGGGGGAAGGGGTTTCCCTCCCTGGCAAGGCCATTGTGCCAGGAAAGCCCGCCAGCTCCTGCTGTCCCTCGCGCGTGTGAACTGGGAATGGGCTCTGGGGAGAAGGGCTCGGCCCCGGCAGTCACCGCCCCGGGCAGTGGTAAATCGTAGAGTCGTTCGGGTTGGAAAAGACCTTTAAGATCCTCAAGTCCAACCGTTAATCCAGCACTGCCAAATCCACCGTGTACAAGGAGACGGATGAACAAAGAGTGCTCTCTATGGGCCTCTCCGTGGGCAGCTGAGAGAAACAGAATCAGTGGAGGTAGTGCGGTCCCTACATCATTGTATGCACTTTGCTCATAGACAAGTAGTGTTTTGGGGAGGGATAATAAATACAAACATACACACTGTCTCAATATTTTTATACATGGATGAGGTGTCAACGACCTTTTTTTTTTTTGTCAGCAAAGTATATATAGATGAAATTATTTTTTACAGGCATGTTCCACTCGCCAGACAGCACTTTCGTACAGCCTGTTACCAGCTGCTGTTCCACGATACACAGACTTCTGCCACAAAACACTGAAGCTTGCCCTGAGGAAAAAAACAAAACAAAACAACCTTACCTTCTGCAAGGCATTTTAGTGAGATATCTGATTAATGTTTCTGTGAAATATACAGTATTGCATTCCCAAACTACATAAAATTCACTTATGCATTAAATGGTAGCGACAATAGTCTAATAATTACCAAGCTACTGCAAAACAGTGTTGTGTCAGATTAGATTTGAAAAGCTGCTTTTTTCTACCACCTCTCTTTTAAGTAGGAAAACATTAAGATAGTTTTATATACCAAACTGAAGGAACAAAGAAAAGACAAGTAAGAACCAGATCCTGCTCACACAAGATATGTATTTGATAATGTATGTGTGTGAGGAGCACAAAATAGAATCTATATTGCACAATATACAAAACTTTAATAAAACCACCTGAGATTTATATTTCTATGTATGGCTTTTAAGATAAAATTCTATCTAGGGCTAAAACTTTACTAAAGGCACATGTTCTGAGAATATACATATTTTGACGGATACTTGAAGATACAAAAGTAAATTGAAAAGGTGATAGTTGCCAAAATACACTGTGCCAGGTAAATTTTATAGCTGATTGGTTCTATACAGAGGACTTTGGAGCAGCCATCATCTCTCCGGACTTGACTGAAGTATTTAATAAACTACAAGATCTTTTTAGTTAAACCCAGTAATACAGAGATTAATAATAAGAATTGCAGGGTGGGTAAGGAACCAGATAAATGAAATTACAAGAGCTAGTGATGAAGAGATTTTGCTTGTACTCACCATATTCAGCCCCTGCTTGTACATCAGTGGGATAAGGTCAAAACTCTTTCCCCTCTATTTCTCCCCAAGCATAGTGCTTTTCTGAGAAGTAGCTAAATCCTATGGAATAAGGGGCAGAGGGAAGGGACACAGCTGGGACAGTTGACTGCAACTGAGCACAGGGATATTCCATACCATATGGCGTCATGCTCAGCATATAGTGCTGGGGGAAGAAGGAGGAGCTGAACGTTCAGGGTGCTGGTGTTTGTCTTCTCAAGTCACTGTTACGCACAATGAAGCCCGGCTTTCCTGGCGATGTCTCAACACCTGTCTGCCCATGGGAAATGGTGAATGAATTCTTTGGTTTGCTTTGCTTGTGTGCATGGCTTTTGCTTTCCCTATTAAACTGTCTTTATCTCAACCCACACGTTTTTGCAGTTTTACCCTCTGATTGTCTCCCCCACCACATGGGGGAAGGGAGGTGGGAGTGAGTGTCTGCATGAGGCTGAGTTTCATCTGGGGTTAAACCACGACAACTGAGAGAAGTTTCATAGATGTCTATGAATTTCGACCATTTTTCTGTTTGCTTTCTCATGTTTCTGAAGCATTTTGCTATTTATGTCCTCTAGCTAGCCAAAACTGATCCCTCCCTGCCCCAGAAAAAAAAGGACAGTTGTGTAAAGCAGAATTATTCCTGAGTATAAGGTGCCACAAAGAAAACTGTTATCTGGTTTGGGAAGCGGTAAAAAAAAAAAGTTAATTAAGAAGAGAATAACTTCTATTGGAAGAACTAACTATTAGAATAACCTTGCCTTACAGCTGAAAGCACTGGGCATAGGAGAAATACAGAAGAAAGAACCTGAGTCAGAAGGAGGCTAGAAATGAAATGTGGTTATAAGAAGGCATAGAATTTCTACAGCATATCAGAGAATGCAATATAAGAATAAAATAATGTACAAAGCAAAGAGGAAGGACTGTATTTACAGATTTCTCTACACATGAATTGAGTAGAGAAGCTGATAGCTAAATAATCATAGAAAGTAATTTCCAGCTTTATAATGAAGACAGCTCTAATTCAGCACTGTATATGCCAAGTAGATTAAAAAATGGTGTAAACTCTAAAAAGTCCTGTGGATTATTTTAACACCTAACAAGATATGCTGTACAGATGTAAATTTAGTGCACTTGAAAAAAAAAAGTCTTCAAAAGTTTTATGATACATCCATGTACACATGGCCATACCCTGACATAACTGTAGGTTTCCTTACTGTAGACCATTAGAGCTTGTGCTTTTAATTTCATTCCATTAAAAGCTTGTGCTTTTAATTTCATTGCATTCACAGCAGAAAACAAAGTTGTTCACATTTATAGAAATATAGCATCACAGATATCTGTAAGGGATATTACAGCTGTGCCGTAGAGACTTCTAATTCCTATAGGTTTATTCCTATAATTATATGGGTTACATTCTTCAGGATGAACGATGTGAAACTTTTCAAGCTTAAGAACTAAAACCATCTGTAGTGGGTTTCTGTGGCTACTTCCACCCCTCCCCTCTGTGAATCACATATTTAAGAATTTTAAATTCCACATTCATCACACAAACTTCCCTTCCATAAACAAAAATAACAACTGACCAAGACAGAATACAACAAAAATTCCCTCCCACCAAAAATCAATAACATCACCATAACACCAAACATAAGTGGACAATTTATACAAAATCCACCCCTTGTACCTTTACCACAATTACAGCAAAAAATTCCCCACAATCGTTGAACTCTCTAACGTTGTTCAGCACTTGTTTTGCCTGTTACCTCTCCCACTTACTATCCTTATCTCAAAATCCTCATGACTTCCCTGTACGGGCCACCAAAAATCACTGTAGTGGGTTGACCCTGGCCAGATACCAGGTACCCACTAAAGTCGCTCTCTCACTCTCCCTCTGCAACTGGACAGAGGAGAGAGGGAAAAAAACAGCTTCATGAGTAGAGATAAGAGCTGGGAGAGGTCACTTACTGATTACCCTCACAGGCAAAACAGACTTAAAGTGGGGTTAGTACTTAAATTTATTACTAACAGGATAAGAGCCAAAGAGTGAGAATAAAACAGTCTTAAAAACACCTTCCCCCCACCCCTTCTTCCTTCCATATTCTCCCTCCTCCCCCTCAGCAGTGCAGGGGGACGGGCAGTGGGCGTTGTAGTCAGTTGTTGTTTCTGCCTCTGGTCAAGAGAGGAGTCCTTCCCCTGCTCCAGTGGGGTCCCACCCACGGGAGACAGTCCTTGATGGACCTCTCCAAGGTGAGTCCACCCCTCGGCCAGCAGTTCTTCCCAAACTGTTGTCCCATGGGTCACCCCTCCATGGGGTACAGTCCTTCACAAATGAGCTATACTGACATAGGTTCCCCCACAGGGCTGCGAGTCCTACCTGGGAAAAACCTGCTCCAGCGTGGTTTTCCCTCTCCATGGGCCACAGGTCTCCGGCAGGACCCTGCTCCATCCTGGGCCTCCCACGGGGTCACAGCCTCCTTCATGCATCCACCTGTTCCAGCTTGGGTTCCTCCATGGGCTGCAGGTGGGTCTCTGCACCCCGATGTTCCTCCATGGGCTGCAGGGGCACAGCTGCTCCACCACGGGCTGCACCACGGGCTGCAGGGCCTCAGCTCTAGGGCCTGGAGCACCTCCTGCCCCTCCTTCTGCACTGACCTGGGTGTCAACGTTGTTATTCCCATGTTCTCAC
This sequence comes from Cephalopterus ornatus, assembly GCA_013396775.1. Taxonomy (NCBI): domain Eukaryota; kingdom Metazoa; phylum Chordata; class Aves; order Passeriformes; family Cotingidae; genus Cephalopterus; species Cephalopterus ornatus. The sequence goes on from VZRE01001859.1 coordinate 92,501, forward strand.
TCCGCTCTTCCCTGGCTGGAATTTCTTCTGCGCAACACTGTTGTGTTCTTAAATATGTTATCACAGAGGCGTTACTATCACTTCTGACTGGCTTGGCCTTGGCCAGCAGCAGGAAGTCCGTCCTGGAGCCAGCTGGCATTGGCTCCATGGGACAGGGGAAGCTTCTAGCAGCTTCTAGCAGAAGCCACCCCTGTAGCCCCTCCCCCTGCTACCAAAACCCAGCCACAGAAACCCACTACACCATCAGTAAAATTTCTCATATCAAGAGAACAAAGTGAAATTCATAATATTTGACTTGTCTTTGTAGCTCTTTAATGGCACATACTGTTTGTCTAATAAGTCATTCATTTGTCTGCTTCTGCTGGAGTTTTCCCCAGCCTGCACCAAACTTCTCTAGTCATGGAGCTTCATGAGGAAGAAATTCAGAGGAAATTACTGATGAAAATAAGAGAGAGTGTTAAAGGATAACCCTAATCCTGGAAAGATTTTTGTATTTACTTAATTTTAAACACTGAAAGTAGCCCTTGATACTGCATAGAGATTAAGTAAACATATTCAAGGTCTGCAGAATCAAAGCTTAAGAACAGATTTCCATGGCCTCACATTTCACCTTCCATTTCGACATTTCATGCAGAAAGACTGAGAATCAGAAATTTTGTAATTATTTTTAAAGCTTTCCCAGAACAAGGGAGGATACATGGATCAAAATGCACCTCCATAAAGCTATCGACAGGTCACACTTCAGGCAGACATATAATTGTGACAGCTTGGAAAAACATTCCACTTTGTATTCCCCAAACAATCTTGAAATACCTCAAGCAAACTAGAAACCCCATGAAATTTAATACAGCTTTTAAGACAAATAAGGGTTTCAAGATATTATCAGTGTTTTTAGGAAATCCTATTTTCAGTTTATCCTTCTAAAGGCAGATACACAATATAATGATCTAATTTTTCATTTCGATGTTAACACCTGCTACTAGGAAACTATATTCTTCATTAAAATGCAAGTACTTTATGAAATGGAAATATATGTTCATTGTGAATTACTATTTTCATTTTTAAAATAGTGTTTTAAATTATCAGGCCCAATGTGGAGAACCAGGGTGAGGCACAGCCTCTCAGTGGCTCAGCAGCTCCTTGGGGACAGGGACGGGGACCCGTCAAGGTCAGAACAAGACATCAGCCCACAGGCTGGGTTCATGTCTGGGGAGGCAAGGCTATGGGGAGCTGTAGACTGGCTCTGCTGAGACATCACTGGGGCGGGGACTGATGGCTCTTGTGGGGCTGAGATGGGGTCTTGGGTTGTCGGCAGGGTTGAGGGAGCCCAGGGAGGTGGGCAGGGACAAGCAGGGCTGATGACGCCCTCAGAGTCCAGACAATATAAAAGCAGTTTTGAAAACATGAGTGTCTTAAGTGCAGAGACCAACTCCCTGTAACTCATTCTGGTTTGTCAGCAGTAGACAGACTCCAGCTCAGCTTTGGGATTGGTTTTTCTGTCTTTAGCTCTTACTTCTTTTTTTTTTTTTTTTTTCATTTTTGATATAATGCTTACTACCATGTCCCTAGAACACCAAGACTAGAATAAAGCACAAGATGTTTGCAGGTGTCTCTCATATTAATTGCAGGAATGAAAAAACAGGTAAATTTTAAGTCTTTCTTCTTGCAGGTCAGTAAGTGATTAATTTTGAACCATTCATTGTACATAAACATTGCTACAATTCTCAATTTTAATATGGAAAAACTTGACAAGAAAACTGACATGTATTTATTTATGTAGAAAAGTCCTTCAAAATGCAAAGCCGAATTATAGGATTGTTTTCCTTTGCTAGCTGAGGCTTTTGCATTAGGCTTGAAAAGATGGCACTGATACCAGCTGTGTTATTCACAACCAAGGATTTTAGATGCATGGTTGGTCTGAAATACTTGTGACATTTACTACACTCATGCTCTGCTCAGCTTTTGTGACCTGGTGAATGAGATTTTGGATCTGGGGATCAGTGATAAACCATCACAGGTCACAGCAGAGGTTTTGCCACAGTAGGAAATGTGGGCAGTACCTCCTGTTCTGGATACATTCAGAACTCCTACTGAAATCAATGCGAGTTTGGGAAGCAATGAACTCTTGCTAAGGCCTGAATAGGACTGAAAAGGTAGGCTGAGAGGGTGTTCTATACAATTGTCCTAAAGTTTCTGTTGTCAGCAATATTTTTCTCTGAGTAATTCATACTCATTTTCCAGCTATTTTCAGACATTAAATGTCAGCTTTCCATACAAAAGGCAAAGCTACTTTGCCTATTTGATGGTAAATAACAAAATTTACTTAAATTATGGTTATTACATTTGTAGTTAAAAAACCTTCTTTTGTTATGACTATAAAGCTGAAATATTTTACCTCAAGGTTTATTTTATGTACAGTGCAAGGCTGCCATTTGGATCAAGCCTCTGAACAGAATCTATCCAAGGACATGCACTGGGGAAATTTTGGTTCAGGGAAACTGTACACTGACTGACTGAAATTTTAACCCTCTGAAGCCAACTGCATCCCTCAAAAGAAGGGTTAAGGAACTACATATGCATCTTATGCAAACTTCCCTACCTCCACCACTGCCAGGTGCAATACGGTGATACATGCTAGTGGAAGATTTGACTACGTAAAGATGCCTTACCATTACACAATGCATATGCGGGGTAAACAACTAATGTCTTTTTGTAAAAAGCCATCAGACTTGGTTCTGGCAACAGTGTATTGCTGCTTGTATGACTTAATTGGTGTTTTTATCTAGAAGTATTTTTTGCCATGTTAATTTTTTCCTTTCAGTGAGCTCATAGTACAAACAATAACGTTCTAGGAAATAATTGTCTCTCCTTTCAGTTTTTCATCAGAACAAATTTCTGTTTGCTAAATCAACCTGCTTTACTAATTAACATCTGGATCTTATGTACACACTATGCACACACGCAATAATACCACAATTATATTATATTAGCTTTTTAAGGGCTCATCTAATTTTACTCTATACATAATCCTTGAAAATGAGATTTGCATAAAGTAATTTAAAATAGACAGGGCAAACTAGAAGTATATAATTATGTGTCGCTCTGAAATAAATACATTTTCAGTTTTCAATTTCCATAGCTGAGTTCATAATTTAGCCTCTGAATTTCTGAATTAATAATAAAATGTCAGTATTCCATGTCATATACGTACTTATATGGAATTTGCAGACAGGCTCTCCTTTGTTATACTTCCTGGATTCCCAGTGGGGTGAGTAAACCTTGGTCTTTCTCTAGGAGCTGGAGGAAAGGAGGAAGCTGAGAGGCATTCTCCACTCTATCTATTAAACAACTAAAGAGACTTTTTCCCATAAAGATTTCTACTGCTTCCAATGTGGAGCACTTAGGCTCTGGACCTTAGTTCTCTACATTGTATTGAAATTTGATGTTTGTAATAACCTAACGTCTGCAACAAAAGTATCTACCTACCCTTCAAAGCTAACCTCTTCTTCAGACTCTGTCTGAGACTAGCCCCGACAATGTTTTTAGATATTTTAACAATTCTTCACAGACAGTTCAGAATTATGGGTTGCAGGATAATGATCCGTTCACAGTGAGGTAAATACACTCCTTGGTTTTCTCTGTCATTTTCCTACTCATTGTAGATATACCTCCATAATCTACTAATTCTGTTGTAGAGTTTGAATTGCTAGTCCATAGGCATGAATTTTTAACTTGGATAACCAATACCATCCGAGAAGCTGGGTACTAGTTAATTATTTTAATATAGATAATGTGGTTATATAGATTTGCATTCATTTGACATTCGTGAAAGTTATGCTTAAAGTTAGATATGTTGTTGGAAGTTTTCACTACTACATCAAACTACTCTGCAGTAGTTTTTAAAGAGCTCTTAAAGGGAAAAAACCTTCAGTACCAGAATTCAAAGAAGACTGTGGCAGGCAGTATTTTGATGATGACTCTATGCTGAGAATTAGAAGGACTCCAGCCAACAAAGGAATGAGATTCTTGAACAACTTTCCCAAGGCTATTGGGACAAACAAATTAAGCTAATTAATTTTTAGATGGAGTGGACAAATTAATGAAGGGAAGTGGATGACACATAGCTATTTGCAATACCAGGACCCTATAGAATACCAGGAAGTCCCTTTGAATTATAGAAAGCCATAAAAAATTCTAACACACCAACAGCTCAAGGAGTAAATGGAAGGAGATATGTCAGAGACAGAAAACTATCCTGTCAGCCAGGATAGTTCACAAAGCCTCTGGGAAGCATGGATGCTTCTAGGCAACAGATCATGCTCTAAGTTAAACAGTCCTTCAGGATGCTCAGAAGAAAATGAAGCCAACATTAAGAAATTTATTTGAATCATCCTCTGAAAAAATAGCAAATTATGATTGGCTCATACTTGAGAAAAATGGCCAGAGTGAGCAACTCAGGAGCAGTGCATAAACTCTAACACACCTGCATAAAGAACTCACTGAATAACTCTGAATGACAGGACAGCACATAAAAATCAGACTGTTTGCAGATAAATTTCAATAGGGAAAAAAAGCAAAAAAATAAAAGGTTAAATTCTCTGAATAAATTCTTTACTGCAAATACTTTTCCCATCTCTAATGAAGAGAGTTTGCTCTAGGAGCAGAGAGAATAGGGCTGTGATGATAGATGATTGCTTACTCATTTAGAGCTGCAAGGATGTTCTCTTCAATACCTAATTTTTATCTATTGCTAAATGAAAATTATATCCTTAAGTCATTTAATCTTGCATGAAATGTGAAGTCCAGACAAAAGCCAGGTCAAGCAGACCTTCAAAGAACAATGAGGAAGACAGGACCAGGCCAACAGCAGAGCGGTGCAAGTTTCCCTCTCCCTGCCCCCACTGCTGCTGCAGCTGCAGCTCAGCCTAAGCCCTTAAGTGTAATTCCAATTTGACAGCTTGCATGGGTGTGAATACATTTAAGTAAAAAGAAACCCTGCCAACCTTAGATGAATTAAACAACTGTGGCACACACTGGGCCAGATTCTCTAATGCACCACAACAAATTTACAGGGCTGTGACTATTCACTGGAGTCCCAGTTTGTTTTTAATACCACAGTTAACAAAGCTGTATACAGATGCAGCAATTACTGTAGAAGTTAAAATGTTTCAGTGTTTCTGTCCGAGAGTGCCTTTTGCAGTGGATTTTCATATCAGGTTTTAAAACAGGCAATCTGGATTGAGAGCCATGGGTGCATTTTCATGTCTAGTATCAGAGTCTGCTATTTATCCTAGGGAAAGTTTTCTGCTATATTTTGATGTATTTGTATAACACTTTGAGGCAGAGACTGTGTTCCACTAACTAATCCCTGTTTGGCTCTTAATTAATTTCTCATAGAACGTTTTCATGGTAAACATAAAAAACTAAACTTCAGAAAAGTTTATGTACTGTTGTTCCAATCAGCTCATACTTCTGCTTTTTTTATCCACTTACCTAAGTAAAGCAGAAAAGGAGTTAAAACTTGGGAGCAAATAACAATTTGTATAATGTTTCTGCAAAAGCCAATGAAACACAAAATATCTGTGTCTGTCACTTGTTTGCTGAATCAAATATTTTGGAAGAAAAATAATACATTACTTTTAAATTTTCAAATGTCACTGTTCAATAGAAAATGTCATCTTTTCAGCAGGAACATGGAACTTAACAATATCATAATGAAACTGCAGTGAACTTCTGGATATGAATTTGACCTACCTGTGGTTTATTCTTCATGCCTATCAAGGGTTTTGTTAGCCTCAGGGAACTGGAAAGTAATATGAGCCAGGCAGGGGACACTCAGGGACTCAACACATGCAGCTCCGTTGGTTTCTGGCTGTGAGAATACTCTTGTAGTTCAGATACTTAACACCAAAATCTGAGAGAAATCTATAATTTAAGATTAAATGTTTGGCTGTCATGTACAGATGTTACCAGGTCTGATCAGCTCTTTTCTGGAACAAAAGGAACTATAAAGCATCTTTCCATTCAACAAGTTCTGCTCCTCCAGGTGAGGGACTACGATCATTAGTCTTTCTTTTGCAACAGATTTGAAGCCAAGTACCTAAAATCTGGGTGATAGAATAGCACATTTTTTTTCATGTCTGCATGTCCATATTCTTCCTGATTCCAGCAATACTATGCTCTTTTTGACTAGAAGCAAAAAAAAAAAAAAAAAAAAATGGTCCTTGTTTTTTGGTTAAGTAGGAAACCAATATCTCTGCACATCCAAAGATGTTCTGTTCATATGTGAAAGGACCTTACAATGTGCTAATTCCTCTGAAAAGGCAGTTCCATGCAAAGTATGTTTTCTGTGTTATGTATTGTCAATAAGCATGTTTCAATTATTGAACAATGATATGATCAAACCAGGAAGAAAAGCACTGTGTACTCCAAATCAAACTTCAGATGACAAGGGTCAATAAAAACACCTTAATGAACACTTTTTAAAAGACTTCAAGTGAGGACTGAGAGATGAGAACCAATAAGAACAGAATAATAGTGTCATTTAAAAGGCATTTGAGAACAGGATCACATTTACGCCACATTTCTGTGAGAAATGTAAGCCAAGAACAGCAGCTCTGCCCTTCATCTGCCTCTAAATACAAACCACTGCCCTCCCAGTTGCCCTCTGCTTTAGGCTGACAAAAGCATTCTCGTTACTGAACAGCAAAACGGTTTGATTTAATCTGGATTAAAATTAATCATTACTACTTTTTCTTTCAAGTGAACTTTGAAGTGGACCCATTCTCCCATTTAGCTCATTGCTTGGCAGTGCAAATACTTATACTGGCAGCAGGCAGGGAGCAACACAGGGACAAGAGCAAGCATTTGGGAGGAGGGAAAGGGCAGGGATGTTCTTTTTGGCAGCAATGCTATACTGCTTGCAGAATTACGATGTTAAAGCATCCCATCCCAACTGTGTTAGGTTATTTCTGCTTATGCTAACAGAACCAAAGCAGATCAAGTGACACTGAGTAGGAGGCTTGGAAAGGCAATCAAAACCCACTCTCCTACAGTGGCTAGGGTGTTCATTGGTAATGAGGTCTCAAGTAGTAAATAGTTTAAAAGCCAACAGTGGTGCAATCAGTTATGCAGCTTTTTTGAAGTGATATGGAGACCAAATTCAGGTTTGTGCTGCAGCTGGTTAGCACTGTGCTGCTGACACAAAGCATCTCTAAAGCCAGGGTAGCCAATTAATGCAGACAACTGGCATAGCATGTCTTATACCATTGCTCTCCTGGCAGCTGGTTATTCCTCTGCCTGGAAAGGTAGTGTAGTCAGATCATCCCTGATCTGAGACTCTCTTATCTACCCCAGGGGCTCTTATTTGTTGGTACGGTCCTGAGTCTATATATCTCATTTAAAATTGCTGTAAGACTAGCATAGGAGTGATTGCATACACCTCCTGGCGGCTCCTTCTCTAAGTGAGGTGTGTGCTATTTGGCTGCGTGACTTTTCTTGTTCCACAAATATGCCCTCTAACAAAGAAAACCAAGAAAAGTAAATATTTTCCAGTAACAGAAACTAATTCTCTTTACTGTTTATGTATACTGGAACACTTGCTAAGTGATAGCTTAAAACATGTATTTGATGGAAATGAGAAATTGCTTGTGATTTGAAATAGACAAAGCTCTTGATAGCTAACCGATCATGTTACAGTGCATAGAAAGTTCACTTCCTAGGGCTCTCTGGGCAGGACAAGCTACATGGCTTGTTAGGGAGCCATTTAAAGCACATAATTACCTCTTCTTTTTCCATGAACATAAAGTATCTTTCACATGATCAAGAAGTTACTTCCATTATGCGACAGATGCTTTTCCAGTCGTATGCTTTCCAGTGTACAAGAATTGCATGCTTCATGGTTCCTAGTGTGGTCCGTGGTGGGATGAGATATGTGTTCACCTGAGCCAGTGCCCTGGCAGGAAGCCCACCACGTTGATGAGAGTAATTCTGCTGTGGGGGCACAGAACTGAGACAGGATTCACCAAATGGCTTCTGGGACAGTGCACTGACCTTTAGGCTGCTCACACCACTGTTTCCAGGAAAGTGGAAAACAGGAGGAAGGCCTGAGACTGGTGAACTGTTTTCATTGCTCCTGCAGGTGACCAGCAGTAGGGAAAACTGAGAACTCATAATGCTGGATGACCTTATTGATTTAAATACTGTTGGATGATATTAGGAGGACATTTTTTGAGGCAGCTAAACACTGTGACCTGTAGATCATAAGGATACAGTGTTTTACCAGTCCATGAATCTGAGCAGCATTCTTTATACTTGTAAAATCCTATTGTTGAACTGTCACACCTGGCTAAAAGAATTTACTGACAAGAACTGATGAAGAGATGTGTTCCATATGGGTTTGCTCATACTGATGATGATTCTGGGTTCATGAAATACATAGTTCAAGGTGTTCTTTCTGTAATCAACATGCTGTGGGGAACAATGAAACTGAAGAAATGCTGCTTATCCCCTATTCCAGCCTTAGAACGAAATTCGGTACTCAAGAAGAAAAATGTGCAATTTCCTTTGTTTGCACAGGTTTTAATCATATGTGAGAACTGTTTGAAATTATTACAAACTTATACCTCTCGATTACCTCAAGTCTGTATTTTCAGGAAAGGCACTTTTTTTAAGGCTAAGGACCCACATTTCTAGCAAAATTCTCTGGATGTAAAATCTACCAACAGCCTTATATAACATTCTTTTTACATGTTTCTATTCCTTCAGTTTTCCTACTCATCTGTTACAAACAATTAAATCACTGGATTTTTCATTGTTTGAAATAACTGGTTGCATTACCATCTGGAAACAATACATTTTAAGTGCATAATTATGGATGTTTGAAATCCCAGGAACCCAACTTTATATGCACAGGACTAGGAGGCAGCATGCTTGGAAATGTGTTGTCAGCTGTGTGATGAACAGTTAAGCGGAAAGGAGGAGCAATTCTCCACCACTTTTCTGCTGCCTCCATGCCACTAGCCTGAGAAAGCTAAATTCAGATTTGACTGCAGAGCAAATGAGAACGTTTTAGACTGCTCTCACTTGCACTGAATTTTAATGATCGCAGTGGCACAAGGGGACCCTAGTTGAGCCGTGGCCTCTAAGTCTTCACCCTTTTTAAAGCTCAGTTCTTATGAGGCTACAAAACTGACTTTGCATTAGTTTGCAGTAAGTGCAAAAAGATGAAGGACATTACGCAACAGGACTGTTGAGAATAACAATGTGCATAATAACTTCACAGTGGAAAAAGTTTCAATGTTCTGAAACAGAAGCTGCAGTATAGGATATTGAATGTGTACAAAATCAGCACATCTCAAAGATATGACAATTAGTCAAAGCAGTAGCAATTAGCTAAACTTCGACTAGTCCAAATGTCTGACTCCATCCCCTTTTCTACTCTTTCTTTCCTTACATATCACCTATTTCACAATGTATTAATTTGCCACAAAGAATTCCAACTGAAAACAATCAGACAGGTCCTCCAGCTTCACTAATGACAGCTGCAGGTCCAGCTCAGCCTCAGAAATCACATTAGAACATAGTCCTTTATATTGACAAATGGCAAGAAGCAACTAAAAAAAAAAAAGTAAAAGAGTTCATTATATACAGGCCCAAACACACCATCAAATGTAAATTCGATTTAGCTTTGATTTCATAGAATCTGTATTCCCACTTGTCCATTATCTGTCTGATTTTTCCCTAGGATTACTTTGCACTGAAAGACATTTAGCTTCTACTGCTTTCAGGTTACTGTCTGACAGGACACCTATCAGTCAGTTACCCTACTATCAAACTTCAGTAACAGTTGGCTGAGAAGAAAAGCTCAAACATCTGACTTGCATAAATGTCTGCTTGCTTAAAAGTGCTCCTAAATCAACAAGTTAAAATTCACACAACCAAGTTTACCTCCATGCAATTTATTTCTTCATTTTCAAATCAGTTTATTTCAGGACAATAAATCCTGTTTCTTCTGTGCACTTTTGTAATGCAGATATCACTTTTATTAGAACCACTGTATGAAATGCAGATGCAAAAATCAGTATATCAAACTTCCTAACACCCACACGTGAAATTAGCATTTCACACCAGTAATTCCCACTCACACCTCAGTTCTACTTTACCACCAGACCTGTACAGGCATGTAAAACTATGCAAGCTGAGGACAGTTCATTGAAGACACATGAGCATAAGGCACGTGACCCGGGGGGCTTTGATATAGCAAATGTAAAGGCACTAACATATAAGAATTAAAAAGAAAACAAAGACCATTTTAAAATAATAGTAAAAAGAAATTCCTATTCCAAATGAAAACAAAAAAACAAGCAAACAAACATGCACAAACATCTGGTGGAAGGACTAGCTTTATAATCTTGGGGTTTGAGGAACAGCCTTTCAAACACCCTGGGACTCTGTATATTTTATTGTATGAACATAGATATCCTGCAAGGCACTAAGCCTAGTTAAAATTCTTCTAAAAGTTGTATACAATGCCAGACATTTCTAAACATTTTAAAATATTTGTATACATTTCCTTAAATAAAGAAATGTCAAAGAAAGTCAAACTGGGAGAAACAATCAAACTGAATAACTGAATTTCTTTTTATCTTTGGAATAAAATAAATGGCACTTATTGGCTCATGATATACTGACTAAAACACACGTAAGAAATAATGTGATTAAATAGCATTTCAGTTGGTGCATTGTTTATATATTCAGCTCTGAAGATAATGTTCCCAAAGACAATCAATCATTGATTTTAATTTACTTTATTGTGCTAAAGAAAAGGGTGAATTAAATGTAGAATGTATTTAGCCTTTCTCTTGCAGTCCGTAATAATCCAGATGGAGCATATACATTTTCTATTTAGTGACACTAGCATGATTAAGCATTAAGACTTAATGAGTGCAGTACAGCATTTTTTAGGGCTCATTAATAAAGTTAGAGATAGAAAAGATATATTGGTCATCAAGTTTAGCTCTTTGCTGTGTTTGTGGGTTTATTATACGGTCAATAACCTTGTTTATATACAATATAATTGATTTTGTGAGAGGGACCTTAACTGAGTAATCCAAGTGAGATCTTTCTATCCCTAAATGGCTCAAAATCTAAGATGCATAAGTCCCTCTGCAAGGCACAGACTCTATCTGGTGAAGATGGATGAAGAAAAGTGACAGTCAAGAAGAACAATGCAGGAATAATTTATAGAAGAAACAGGTTTAACAGAAGGAAGAAGCATATGTGAAAGAGGCAAAAGATAATGCAGCAACAAGAACTAGGAAACAGATTTTAAAACAAAGCAATATACCAGAGAATGCACTGAGAAGACTGAGAGGTCTCCTAAAGGACTTGTAGTGACTCAATTGGTTTATTAACTTGTTTTAATAAAAGGATGATAAATTACACCAAGCTTTAGACTTGAACATTGTCTAGCTAAAACCAGACAATGGCTACATTTCTAACATAGGTACAAGCATTTTCTGGAAGTGCATTTTGAAATGAAAAAAAATCCCAAACCTAATGGTGGTTCATGTCTCTCAAAACAACTTCTCAATACAGTAGATTCTCCTATGAGAAGGGGGGATATTCCAGAAATCCCCACATACATTATCTGATTTCAAAGCTCTACAGCTACTGCGTCTCATCTTCCCTCCTTAAGACAAAAAAAGTCATAAACATAAACACCATGTATAAGCCTAATAATGCAGTGAATGGTAACACAAAAGAGATGAGCTGCAGCAACAAAGAACGTTACATTTTGCCTAGACTATAATTTCTAATAATAATCTTCTAGGGTTTAGGATTAAATGAATTCACATTAGCTGTTTTTAGTATCTCCGTCTTTACCCCCTAACATACATCTACTCTCAAGCCTCCAAGGCATCCACCATTTTTGTCCCGTGTAACTTGATATGATACTTGTCCTGTTTTAAAGACAGTCTTAAATAATGATGAATAACAATGACAGTATCAGGCTTTATAGCTACAAAAATGGAATATTGAAATTAGAAAGGAAATTTTTGTATCCTCAGATATTTCCTGTAGGTTTACCTGCAAGTACTCTCTGCTTGACATATTTCAGTGAGCTTAGTCCTACTGCCACCCCTAAAATACAAATAAGAGTGTTTAGTTCTACAGTTGCTACTCTTCACAGTGCTTCCCCTGGTAGAGTTACAGAAGGTATCCCTACTCATAATGGTTTGTCTCTGGCCACTACTCTTGGTAGCAAAACTGCAACACTGAGGATGTGCATCAGGGACTGCGCTATTTCAGAAGAGGTTGCTTCGCATGTAAACTGTGCACAAGAAAATACAAGTGTAAAAATTGTGTAAAATTGTTATTTTCTTTTCCTATTCATGACAAATATCTGGTCCACAGCCCGACTCAACCTCAAAACTCATTCAAGCTATACCTGAAGTTTCATTTTTAATAAAAAACTCCACAGAACTTGTCCCACACTGCAATGCCTGTAGTCAGTACGTCACTGCTTCATCAGCAGAACACAGAAAATTGGCCATTTTTGATTTATAACTAGCTGTGAGAACAGTCTCCTCTTGCAGAGCCACAGACAATCTGTAAGTGCCCCAGACTGATCACAATTCATTGTACAAGGACAGTTGAGGATGTTTTATGTGAAACAGTCTCTGGAGAAACCTACCTACCAAGTTCCACCAGGAAAAGGTAGGGATACCTTCTGCTTTAATGGCTGCATTGCTTCCTAAAGGTTTGTCTTAACTGGTCCTTGTCGCAGCATCCTAAACATCTGCAGATTGCACTGGGAGGCAGTGGAAAATCCCACTGCTGTGCCCTAGTCATGTCAGAAGGAGACAGAAATACAGCCTGAATTTTCAAGCCTAGAAATGCTAAGAAGGGGCATGACATGGGAGAGGCCATGGTGTGCTCTGGCAATTGTTACATTTCATCTCCTGAAATCATTAAACCTTTTCAAATATTCCTGAGTTTATTATGGGAGTATCAAGGGACCCTAATCGTGTATCAGAGGTCCATTATGAGAGCTGATACACAAACACATTTAATTAAAAGTTGTCAAGACTTGTATGGACAAACAAGGGGGAATTCTTACTCTCATAGCTGTTCAAATTTGCCAAACCACATTCTAACAGAAACTAAGTCAGTGTGAGGGAACAACTGAGAACCAAAAATTATTTCCTCATAAAAATAAGTGGTCTCTCAAGTTGAAATCCAAAAAAAAAACCCCAAAAACCCAAACAAACAACAAAAAACCACAAACCACCAAAACCACACAAAAACCCCTTAACTCAATGTTTATTTAATTAATGCAGTGAATTAAGTCACATGAATTTAAGAATTCAAAACAGTTCTGTACGATCTCTGAAAAATCATGTTTATGCAGTTTATTTGCAGATTAACTAATTTAATCTTTGCATAACTGGTTTCTTATCTTCTCCCCATTGCAAACCATTTTTAGGTTCATGAAAATGATTTACCACACCAACATTCTGAATTCTTTACTTTCCTGTTTTCAGCAACTTCCTTAAAAGCCAGTTATTTACTTATTCAATTTCCTTTGCCTTTTGCGCATGCAGCATCTTGAGTAATGACTTGCCGTTTTCTCTTGGGCAGGTAACAAAATCCTTCTATAGATTATGGGAGCAATGAAAATCATGACAAGCTGCAGTAAATGCAATATAGTTATTGTTCCATGTTTGACAGTAGAATTTCAGTACTTATGGGCTCATTCTTTCCATTTCGGTAAATGTACCCAGCATTTAACTAGCAAAATATTTTGTTGATGGGGGACTTTGTTCTCCAATAGTAAGAAGGATCATTTCTCACTCCTATCCCTTCTACCTACCAGAAAAATAAGCTGGTGCAGAGAAGAAAAATCAAATCAGGCTGCACTTTAGTGTGCAGTAGTATAGTGGGAATGTAGAAGACTTCAGGAGACCAGAACATGGATTTTTGTTGCTAGTAGCAGCAGCTTTAGCAGTGCTCATTTATTAGTATCACCACTGCCAATTTAGAGAGCTAGTAGCATTTGCCATACATAATCCATGGGGCCTTTCAAGGTGAATTGAAAAAGGAATGAAGAAAAGGGGAGGGGGGAGAAATGTTACAGCCAGAGGCAGAACAGCTGTTATGAAAGGGTATAGAGTACTCTCACTTATTATTCTTGACTTGTAAATGAGCCTTCACTCCTACTGGTCTTTGTAGTTATACATAGTTCCAAGTACGGGAAATTATACAAGCAGTTGTGAACACCCCTGCCATAGTTCCTGCTGTAATAAATTATTTATCTCGTTATTCAACCTACAACAACATCAGCCATAAATCAGGACCCTACTATGCTAACTGCTGTACACACACACGGCAAAAGTAAAGCCCTCTCCCAGCATCTTTGCTCCTGAGGTAAAATAGCAAATGTTTGTTGCCAGGTTGCTTCCTGCAAAGCAGATACACATTTTGAGCAGTGTCGAGAAAGAGGAATTGGCTTTCATCTCATTTGGCCAGCTTTCAGGTGTGAAGGAGGCACGTAAATAACTGCACATTGGCGTCATGGATCCTGTCTTCACTGGGAAACTGAAAAAGCAGCTTGGACGTCTGGCAGAGCTTGGCAGAGGACAGAGCTACTGTAGAGAAAGCAAGATATTGCACTGGCTGTCTGAAAGGGTCTGTTTGTCTTTTCCTTTAGCACCCAGAAGTCCTGAGGACTTTCTGGGCAGTCTTCTAGTCCACTGGATCCTAAAATGAAAATTTTAAATGGCAATATCTACAAAATATTCACTCATAGGGATGAGGGCTAAAACCCTAACACATGCTCAGAAAGTCCAGTATTATTTTTTTGCTGTTTGATCAGCATCTATATTCTAAATGTTGGTTAATGATGCCACAAAATTAATTCTGCATTCTTAAAGCAGTAAGTATGAACCATAAAGCCCTTCAGCATTTATTAAAACCTTCCTTCTTCCTATTCTGACCCCTCAAGCACCCAGGTAAGGCTGGTAGGATTAAACACTTCACCAAGTAAGCTTATTAGATTAAGATGGCTTTCTTTAGAAGAGTTATTGCCAAACAAGGAAAATAGATAATAACAAAATCTGACAAGTTAAATGTAAAAATTCTATAAGGCAGGCCAATAAAAGTCTGAGGAACATTTCTCAAAAAGTTCTGAAACTAAAAGTAAATCTCTTTCAAATACAAAACAAAAAGAAAGATGACAAGGTAGTCTGTAAGGCTAGCAGGTGATGAAGGAATAATGGAGCACACAAGACCACAGTAGAAAAGTTAGGTTAATATTTCACATCCCTCTTTGGCTTTCAGGACTCTTCAGTATGCAAGAACTCAGGTGGAGTCTCACACTGAAACATGATAACAGATGCACCACTGTTCTGTCTCAAACTGAAGCGGAAGTAGTCATTTTTGGTCAGACTGACATAATGGATAGTAAAAAAGCTCCAGGACTAGTGATAAAGGAACTTAATTGTGACAAAGTTGAAATAAGCATTGTAGGGTGCAACCTCTCACTTGAGATTGCCTCAGTGTCAGCAAACATGGTGTGCTTCCAGGAAGTATCCAGGATACATGAGAGAAATAATACTGTACTGCACAAAACATTGTAATGGTGAATAGAATCTGTAGGCATCTGGATAAACCCTGATAAACTTTCAGTGGTACCTAGAAACTCTGCTCAAAGACCATGGCCCCATTACGCCAAGTACTGCGAAAGCACAGAGCAGATTGCTTCTAGCCCAAACAACAAGCAGCAAAAATAAGCAAAGACTGCTAAAGGAGATACAGTAAAATAGATAGACTTTTTTTTTTCATGAAGCAAAGTAATGTTTCACATATCTGTGCCAGTTCCGTGAAGGAGGTAGGTGAATCTTGTGGATATAACTACTTAGGTCTCCAGAAGAGAGTCGTAAGGACCCCTTGAATAGATCCAAGAGAAAAAAAAAAGCTGCCTTGGGATAAGGGGAAAAGTTTTCATATAGCTAACTGACTGACGAAAGGGAAGAGTAAATGGTTAATTTTCACAAAAGAAAGAAGTCTCCAGCGGAGTCTTCACGGAGGACATAAACTGAAACTTATATGATTCATAAATGATCATGAATATCAAAGTGACAAAGTTTAAATCATTCACAGAAGTAAAAATGAAGGCTGACTAAGAGGAGTTGCAGGAGGACTTCACAATACTGTGCAATAAAATACCAAATGAAATTCAATAAAGACAAATCTGAAGTAATGTCAGGAAAAAAATGAACAATTCTAACTTTATAAAGTGAATGTAAGACTCTCAGCTGGCTATTACCCCTCAGAAATGGAATCTCAAGGTTATAGTAAATAGTTCCATAAAAATGTCAACTCAGTGCCGAACAGTGGTAAAAGCAAAGACAGGCAAAAATGACCAATAGTTTGGGAGGCAATAGGAAAGAAAACTAAAAGATGTAGTGATGCGCTAATACAGTAGGCAGTAATCCCAGGCCAAAACACATGATGGAAATGAAAAGTGGCATTGTTGGCAACAGCGATGATGAAAATAAGGCAATAGCTGTCAGTTAAGGAAGAATTAAGTCAATCTGGATCCCTTTAACTGGAAAGAAGTTAACTGAGAGGACTATGACAGGGATCTCAAAATCAAATGAGTAATAGAGAAGGTGCAAATCACCTACCCAAGCTGAAGGGAGAGACTTTTAGACATTATATAGTTAAAATTCTTTTTGTAGGACCCCATGGATACCAAAAATTTCCATGGTCCCATAAAGATTATTTTGTGGAAGACAAATACATGAAATAAAGATACACCTCTGAATTAGAAAATTCTCATGATCCATTTTGAAGGCTGAAAGATCAAGTCCACAACACATGCTTTACCAGGTAGCGACATAAAACCAATGAATACAATGTTCTTCAGATTCATAAGCAGGAGAATTCAAAAGAAAATACAAACTTTATTTACCATTAGCTCAAACAATATACAAATTTACTGTATTCACTCGTGGCTATAAACTCATAGCATTAGGAATCTACTGGTTGAAATCCCCATTGAAGTGAATGTAATTTCATTAGACAATCTTGGTTTTGAAGTTGCTTCTAACACTGTTCGGTGTTATAACAAAATTATAGACTTAAATCAACACAACTAATTGAAGAAAAAGTCAATGGAGGATATTTAGGTATTTAAAAGTATAAAAACTAGAATTAGAGTCATAGTCATCCTCTGATTGCACTAGATCCACAATTTCAGTGTAAGTGGGAAGAACTGCTTTCATTGGAAACTTAACCATCCAGGATCATCCAAAGTAAAAACAAGCAAGGCTGACATTGGTGTATTGCATATAAACATACATGCTCAAACAACCACCTAAGAGCTGGGTGTTCATTCAGTTTTGCTTCACCCATGACAGTGTCCCTTGTTTCTGTACTAAACACAGAACTATACCTGATTAAGCAGCTGAAAAAGAGAAAACTGCATTGTGCCAACCTGTTAGCAGGTACTTCCAAAGACACTGTGAGTAAACTACTCTATCAAGTCTATGATCCCTCCAACTGTAGAAGATTTCAGCCACTATAAGAATACAAATTCATGTTCCACCCATTAGCCAAATAAACACTGAATTTCAATCTTCACGTCTGCCAATAACTAAACTCATATATAAGTATGCTCGGGCTCAGAAATAGATTATCATTCAATGACTTTGAAAGTGTAGATGAGAACAAACATATAGGAAAGGACAGAAAAAGCAGCTTGCATTGTTTTAGAAAGCCAAGTTTCTGGAGAAGCGTTGCTTTGTTGCTGGTCCATGAAGGAAATGAAACAGGCTCTTGAGCAAGAGTTTGAGGTAAGATTTTTCTATGGGACAGAGAAAAATTCTCCTTCCTGGCACACCGTTTCTGTGTGGCTGTGCAGTCAATGTAACGTGGAAGGAAGCTATGCACTCTGACTTGTATCATGGGCTGCCTTTGCCATACTTCCTTCTGGCTAGTCCTAAAGGACGGTTATCCATAGGTCCTGAAAGAACACAGCAGAGAATTCATGTGAAGACCAGGTTGTTCTCTGATTTTAATCTGGCCTTTGTGATGGGTTTACACTGGCTGGATGCCAGGTGTCCACCAAAGCTGCTACATCACTTCCCCCTTCAGATGGGCAAGGGAGAAAAAATATAACCAAAGACTCATGGGTTGAGATAAAGGCAGGGAGAGATCACTAATCATCACGGGCAATAACACACTTGACTTGGGAAAATTAATGGAATTTACTACCAGTCAAATCGGCGTAGGATGACAAAAAGTAACACTAAACCTTAAAAACATCTTAAACCCACCTCTCCCTTCTTCCTGTGCTTAACTTTATTCCTGGTTCTCTGCCTCCTCCCTGCTAGTGGCACAAGGGACAGGGAATGGGGGCTATGGTCAGCTGATCTGCTCGATTTGGGTTTCCACTCAGCACTGGTTGCATCAATGATGCTCAGAGTATCACACTATTTCTTAACAGCTTTTGTACAGATGAGAGCAGGTACCAGAAGCAGTACAAGGAAAATACTACAGATAATACACTAGTAACATGCAGAAAGGGCTCTAGAGTGAAATACAGAAATGGATCCAAGCCAAACATTTTGAATCCAAATTGCTCCAAATGTTGTAGGGCTTTTGTTCCAAATGTTGTAGGGTTTTTGTTCAGACTCAGTGGTTTGAGAAGCACCTGCCCCCAGACAGCTACTAGAAGGAAACCAAATCATCAGAAAGAAACTTCTCTGTAATGGTTTTTGTGCAGCTGCCTGGGGGTAGATAGTGCTTATACAGGTGAAAGAAACAGGCTGAACAAGGCAGCCAGATCTTGGACACACACTAAACATCATTTTCTTTATTGAGGCTCTTCTTTTTCCAAACGCATAAGAGTAGGTGTATAATAGTAGTCCTCCACTCTGTTGCAGGAGAGCTTCAGTGGATTTCAGAGGATTGAGAATCTGGGGTGATAAGAGTAATTGTGATGGTCAGTAAAGTCCTAGTAGGGCATGACAGGCGTAGTAGAGACTGGTGTCCAGTCACTAGTGGTGTTCCCCAGGGCTCAGTATTGGGGCTGGTCCTGTTTACCGTTTTTGTCGATGATCTGGACAAAGGGATCAAGTACACCCTCAGTAAGTTTGCAGACAACACCGAGTTGCGTGGGAGTGTTGATCTGCTGGAGGGTAAGAAGGTTCTGCAGAGAGATCTGGGCAGGCTGGATCAATGGACTGAGGTAAAATACATGAGGTCCAACAATGTGAAGTGCTGGGTCCTGCCCCTGGGTCAAAACAACCCCATGCAGCACTATAGGCTTGGGGGTTAGTGGTTTGAGACCTGCTCAGTGGAAAGGGACTTGGGTGTGCTGGTTGAGAGTCTGATGAACATGAGCCAGCACTGTGCCCAGGTAGCCAAGAAGGCCAATGGCATGCTGGCTTGGATCAGAAATAGTGCGACCAGCAGGACTAGGGAAGTGATTGTCCACTGTATTCAGTACTGGGGAGGCTGCACTTTGCATCCTGTGTTCAGTTCTGGGCCCTTCACTTCAAAAAGAACATTAAGGTGCTGGAGTGTGTCCAGAGAAGGACAACAAAGCTGGTGAAGGATCTGGAGCGCAAGTCTTATGAGGAGTGGCTGAGGGAGCTGGGCGTGTTTAGCCTGGAGAAGAGAAAGCTTGGGGGGACCTCATTGCTCTCTGTAACTGCCTGAAAGGAGGCTGTAGTGAGGTGGCAGTTGGTTTCTGCTAAGTCTCAAGTGAAAGGACAAAGGAAATGGTCTTAAATTGCACCAGGAGAGGTTCAGATTAGGTATTAGAAAAAAATTTCACTGAAAGAGTGGTTAGGCATTGGAATAACTTGCTCAGGGAAGTGGTAGAGTCACCATCACTATGTTGATGGTGGGCCTAGATCATCTTGAAGGTTTCTTCCAACCTTGATGATTCTGTGAGATGAGAACAGCTCTGACATATCTAAAGCACATTATGGTCTGTACAGTTATTGAAACTGCAGAGCTAGAACTGAAACACTTAGATGCACAATTCTGTTGTGTGCATTTATTTTTTTGTTCTTCAGTGAGATTCATCATCATGGCTAGGCTTCGCGAACGAAGATTTGTGAAGGACTCTACCCACGCTTGCTACAAGCGCGCTGATGGCTAAAAAGGCCAATGCGAGATAGACACGTCCGGTTGCAAAAGGCACAGCAGAATGACTCCCCAGGTGGTACTGAAAGGACACAGTTCTTTCTGTGTTGCCTTTTCTCCTCGAGAGTGATCCTGCGTGTATTTTCAAAAGATATTGCAGCGTTGTGAATAGTGTGTCTCCAGGCCTCCCGATTGGAGGCCAGAGCAGACCAGTGATGGTGATCGATATGGCCAAGGCTGAGATGTTGTTTCAGGGAGTCCTTATATCTCCTCTTCGGGGCTCCTCTCTTGCGGCAGCCAGTGGCAAGTTCACCATAGAGCACAATCTTAGGGAGGCGGTAGTCCTTCATCCTGGAGACGTGCCCTGCCCAACGCAGCTGCATTCGCAGTAACATGGCCTCAATACTTGTAACTCCTGCCTGTTCAAGAACAGACGTATTGGTTACATAATCTCTCCAGTGGATGTTTAGGATTGTACGGAGGCAGCGTTGATGGAAGTGTTCTAAGAGTCATAAGTGGTGGCGGTAAATGACCCAAGATTCAGGTCCATATAAAAGAGTAGACAGTACAACGGCTCTATAAACACTGATCTTTGTACTTTTCTTCAAGTGATTGTTTTGCCAAACTCTTTTATGGAGTTTACCGAAAGCTCTGTATGCCTTTGCTAACCTGTTGTCTATCTCTGCATCAATCTTACCATCCCAGGAGATGATGCTTCCCAGGTAATTGAATTGCTGGACTGATTTGAGCTCCGAATCTCCAATGGTGATATGGGGATGATGGAAGACTTCTTGAGGTGCAGGCTGATAGAGAACTTCTGTTTTCTTCAAGCTGTTTTCTTCAGTGAGATTAGAAAGCAGCATAAGAAGGAGAACCAGCAGGTATCAGATATCCCACTTCATACCCTGCCCTGGCAACTCTGTCACAATTTCCTCCAGCTGAACTGTGGTCTCAGACAGACGGATAACATGCAGAATTGCTGTCTTCACCTAGCAAAGGTAGCATGGTCTGCTGAGGAAAAAACAACCACACTGTTTCTCTGTTTCTTACCTTGTGGCTGATGGGTCTGCACCAGAGGGAAAAAAAAGCAACCCCAACCCAAAGACACTGAGAAGCCTACGTTTGGCATCAATGGCCACTAAAAGCTGCAGCATCAGTACTAATGCTGCTCTTGGGCTCTCCTTCTCCTTCCTCACTTCAGGGTGCAGCTGTTTTATGCAGCTTCCTGCATTTCTCCTACATGATCTGAAGCAGAATATGTTGAACATGCTACTGTTTGCATCATCTGCAAGCATGCAGATAAGCCTGTTATTCATTATGCGTCTTGCATGGAGAAGGACGAAACTGGACAGTGAAAGTTTTATTTTTGCTTTCATATTTGCAAGACAGTGACTCCCACTCTTAGGTTTTATCTTTCAATGTTTGGGATGCAAAGCACTGCAAACCAGTGTTCTGTCTAGGTCTGAGTTGGTGTAAGCAAGTGGCAGAATAGCTAATACATGTGGGCAGAGCCGAGGTCCAGAAGACTAGCCGGACCATTTCTGCACAGCATTATCTTTTTATTATACATACAACCAGACATCTGTCTAATGGGCATAACAGTGAGCTTTGATCCCAGAACACAAGACCTGACACTTGTTACCAGGAAGGCTTTTCTCCACAGAACTTATCTATCTAAACTGTGTTAGTGCAAACACAATTCACAGACCAAAATCATGCCAATCAGCAGTGGGGTGAGACAAGCATCAAGAATTTCAAATGTTTTTATTCTGATGTTGAAAATTTTTCACCATCAACAGCTCTTTCAGTTTTTTCCATATATCAAACTAGTAAAAACCAAAGCAAATAGGTGTCGGAGCCCTACAAAATAACATACCTATGAGATCTGCATCCCTGTCTTTGCTACCTGTCTCACCTTAAACAGGGAATATGGGACATATCTCTGTCTATCCCACCATTGTTCTTGCCATCAAGACAATTAAAAACTAAAGCAGACCTTCCTTTGTGATACTGAAAACCACAAAACTCATGAAGAAACAGGTGAATGGAATGGAAATGGTGTTGTCCACTGCCTTGTATCCCTCTCGTGTTATCTGGCCTGCACATGCACAGCTGGCGTGGGCTGAAGTGACAGGAATGTCCACGTAGGTGCATTATCCCTGCTGTGAAGCAGGAAAAACTCAGGCTCTTAAGCTGTAAGAACCTACTTCCTCTGCAGCATTTTAAATGAAACCATTTTTCACTCTCTGAGTCCTTGTAAACAAGTTTTATAGTGCTTTCAACTTGACTCTATTGTGTGTTGCTGGAGAATTGCAAGTGTTTAGGATTTAAAGCCTTTTCTCAGAACATCAGGCTGGAAGAACAAATAAAGGCTTCATCTCTAGAAGCTTTCAGAACCTTCCAGAACAAAGTTCTTGCATCTGTCATTATGAACTGGCATGAGACATCTGGTGAACAAATTGCTCACTCAAACAATAAAAGCAGAAACGAAAAATAAATACAGAATTTTAAAGTTCTCTGTTGCATTCATCTTTCCACCTACATTCTTTGTTCATAACTGGAAACACTTCAGGCACAGATCCATCTTTTCACATCTGCACTAAGTGCCTAAGACAAAGTACACCACTATCAGTGCACAAGCTTCTGTACTTCAACAAGCTTTAGATTAGACCATATGTGAATAGCTGTGTACAGGAAACCTACCAGCAAAATATTTGGAAGCTTTGACTCTAAACTTTGCACAATTATTGCACAAAAATCCTTTTTGCTACCATCAGGCTACTTCTTCCACCTCTCTCACTGAGCTTCTAATGCATAGATGTGCCACAGAAGTGTTCCCATGAAACTCATTGCAAAGGAAAGAGGCAGTGACTGGAGGTTCACAGGTGAGTTGAAGACTCAGCATGAAGTATGGAGTAATGCATATTCTCCAGCCAGAAACCAGGAACCAATTCATTGACTTCATTCATCAGTTCATTCATCCTGCTGAATGCTGTTTTGAGAACTCCTCATTTGTACTTTTATTTATGGAGTTAGAGTACTGTATTGGAAATTCTAACAAACTCCATATCCAAGACTTGGAAAAGACTGGACAACGTGGGGGGAAACGACATTTCCCTTAGCACCTCAAATACTGATGGGGACACCAAATCCAAGTGACTGCCAAACTGGCAGTTTGCGTCCAAGTCCTCCAATTCTACAAGGAATGAATCAAGGTAAGCAACAAGGGCACAAACTCTGCTGCACCAAAATCAATGCAAAAAACTCCTATTGACCTCGAGCATTTGGGCTGAGAGAAGACATTCTGGGAAGTGTGTTTTCTTGCTTACTAGGAAAGGATTTTGCTTCTTAACAGAAACATTCTTAGTGTGACATCTAGTGTCAGAAACAAACACCTTACAGACTCACATGAAACAGACCAAGGAAATAACTAAGTACACGGAACTGGAAACTCAAGTAACAAAAATTACAACAAAACTTTTTAAATATGAAATAACATCTAAAATACATAACGTTTGGGTGGAAAAAAATTTTTTCTATAAATAAATCTGTTAAAATACATACTGGACATCCTCTCTACTCAAACCCAACTCTGACCTTATAATTTCTTTAGTCACCTCAGTGTATCTTGTTTTCTAGACTCTTCTTATACAGCCACTACCATGTGACAGTCCGGTTTGATGGAGTATTTCAGATGTCATTGTGGGATGCAGACCATTCCTGCTGACTTCAAAGGGCACAAAAAGAAACTACAGTGAAGCTGACTTTTGAGGTCAACACACGGACTTGAACTATTGCTGCATTTGCATATTTTTAGGTCCTCATGAAACAAATTCAAAAAGTAAAGATAATATAAGGATTAGGAATTGATGTTCTCCTAAAAATCTAGTTAATATCACCTCAAGAAAGGTGTGCGGAAATGTCTCTGAATAGTTTTTCAAGTCAGCAACTCAGTAAAGCTATTAATTCTAAACAGACAATTGATTAATAATCAAGATCTGGAACCTTTAGGCCTAGATTTACTATAAATATGATTTGCTACCGTAATTACATTGACAGGTTACAGTCTTACCTTGCTGTCTCTGTTTTAAGTTCCACGGCTTTACTGATGCTTAAACTCAGAGGGTAACAGCTGGAAAGAGGACTTCATAACTGTTGGTGTCTCATGAAAAATTTTTTTGTAAATGCAGGCCGAATACAAAGGGAAGCAGATGTTTCCAAATTTTTGCAATCTGGAGGCTAATCTGGCAGTCAGGCTTCTGGAAACTGACTGAAGGCTGGATTTCTTGATTTAACAAAGAAGAATTATGTTTTGAGCAGGCACAGTGACATTCACTGCCATCTCCTGGATGTGCCTCTGAAGTACTCATGCTGGAACCATTCAGACAATGTCAAGGTGTGGGTGTGAGAACTTTTGCCTCCTTCAGTATACTCATCACCTAAGTGTCAAACGGGTCAGGAAACCTGTAAAGCAAGGGCATAAAGAAATTTATTTTTTACTGGTTGCTCCCATGGGTCTTACTTCACAAGACTGTGATTCCAGCCAAAGCCTCTTATTTAGCTGTAAAAGAAATATACATATTCAGTTGTGAAAATTGATATTTTTGTTCCAAGGCTATTTTAATTGGAAGGGATTTTGAAAAAGATAGCACTCTGAAGATATTTTTTGTAGGTTTAAACTTACATCTGTATGCAAGATGCTGAGAAGAAATTAATTATCTCAATTTATTAGAGAACGGCTGGTAGTCAATAAGGTGCCTGCTTTCTCCTTGTAACACATCTAATGTCCGCTGCATGGGCAGTGTGGAACACATTTGCTCTTTAACTGTGGTTACAACAGATTTATTCTGCTTTATCATTGAGTAATCAGTCAAATGTTTCCTTCATGAATTTGAAATATTTCTATGTCTAGTAATGAAATCGCAGAGGAGAAGAATAAGATCAAAAATGGTTTGTATTTTCTCCATAAGTTTGTTATAAAGATTGTGAAAGGTAATGCTGACTTGAAAGCTGTCTCTCTCTTAACTGTTTCCACAGGTGGCTTCTAACAGAAAGCACAACCAATGTAGGTTTTGAATGTTTGGATGCAAACGTAGAGCCCAAACAAAGAAACAGCTCAAATTTCACTTCTACTTCACAGCAAACAAACAGTATTTTAACACAGAACGTTTCTTTTGAGGGGTCTTCTTCCTGGTGAAAAGAAGATGACTCCCAAAAAAAAGGTTCAGTCACAGAAATACCGGATGTGATGGAAGGTGTTGTTTAGAAATCATACACAAACTGGTAGTGAGTAACCACTCACATTGCTTAGTAAGAAGCCCTTATTCATGAACTCAGTCTAACACAGGCTGAAATATTTTCTTAATTTTTTAGATTCACTTGTTAAAATCAATGTCAAAGCTCTAATTGAGTAAAGATACTCCATCGTGCCCCTAAAATATATACTTAGCTGTAAGAGTATATGTAAATCTAATTAAGTGTTCTTTAAAATCCACAGTGTGGGTAGATAATTCATCTCAGTGACTGAAATATAAATAAATACTCTTGACATTCTTTCTGACATAAATATTGCCAGGAAGAACAGAATATATATTTCACTTTTTCGTGTAGGAATTTAAGAAAATTTTTTATGCAAAATCAGCATGTTAAGAAACAGTCTAAAACTTCTGTACTTTTCAAAATTAAACTGTTTAACTTCTTCAAATATTTTCATCCTTCTTTTCAGATATTCCTCTTCCACAAACCAGATACTCATCATGAACCATTTTGTCCCTTCTCAAACTGCATTTTTCAGTTAATTTAATTTTAAATGAAAAGAGTTATCTAGTTCTACTGGTGTTTTAAATTGGCATCAGTTTGACTCTTCAAAACACCAAGATTGATTTCAAAAAAGTTTAAACCACAATTGTCAGGAGCAAAAAACTACAAAGCAGACCTAAGAACTAAAACTTTGTCCAGAACACTGAAGTAAATTTGGCATAAGGGTGACTAATGTCTTAACTGAAAGATATTGTTGATTTGATATTATTTGTTAATTAATCACATCACTGCTGTGATGTGATCGTACTTCTTACTTATGATCCTAGGACACTATTACCATCCTCAATCCAACATACTTTCCCTCTGAAGGGTGGAATTTTGCATTTGTGAAATGTTCCTCTGTGAGCACCACTTTCTCTCTCCTCAGTTCCAGAAAAAACCTTGAAACTCCATGAAGCCCAAGGACTAGAAGGGTCAGCTTAAAGGGAAATGGGCAAGGATATTAGCATTCTATAGTTTTTTATTCTCTCAAACACATGGAATTATACTGCCTACAACTATCGCACATATAATCAAACACTAGTTCAAGAGGAAAACTTCAAACGACTTCCAGCTGTTGCATTTCAGATATGGGTCCTTGTTCCTGGATGTTCCTGTACATCTGGGCTGACATCATCATAGTTTGGCAGTAATATGATTTTAATCTATTCCTGCTCAATGAGTCAGATGCTGTTTCTTTTTACATTGTTGAAACTATGAAATCGTAGCCTTATGGAATCATAAAATGTGCTGAGTCAGAAGGAACCCATCAGGATCATTGTGTCCAACTCCTGGCCCTGCACAGGACACCCCAAGAATCACACTATGGGCCTGAGAGCATTGTCCAAATGTTTCTTGAACTCAGACAGGCTTGGTGCTGTGACCACTTCTCTGGAGAGCCTGTTCCAGTGCCCAGCCACCCTCTGGTAGAAAAACCTTTTCCTGATATCTAACCTAAACCTGCACTGACTCAGCTTCATGCTGTTTCTTCTAATTCTATCACTGGCGACAGGAATTGAACAGATCAGTAACTACCCCTTTACTTCCTCTCGTGAGGATGTTGCAGACTGCAATGAGGTCTCCCCTCAGTCTCCTTTTCTGCAGGCTGAACAGACCAAGTGCCCTCAGCCACTCCTCATACTATTTCCCCTCCAAACCGTTCACCATCTTTGTGGCCCTCCTTTGGATGCTCTCTAATAGTTTAATATCTTTCTTATGTTGTGGTGCCCAAGACTGCACACAATATTCAAGGTGAGGCTGCCCCAGTGCAGAGCAGAGCGGGACAATCCCCTCCCTCAACTGGTTGGTGATGCTTTGCCTGACACCCCCCAGGATTTGGTTGACTCTCGTGGCTGCCAGGGCACTGCTGACTCATATTGAACTTACCATTGACCAGGACACTCAGGTTCCTTTCTGCAGTGCTGCTCTCCAGGCTCTCTCTCCTGTCTATTCACACAACTGGGATTGCCCTATTCCAGGTGCAGAATCTCGCAACAAATCACTAACAATTACGTTCTTCCAGGACAGATCAGAAACTGTACATCTGGCTTGCTGGTTTACACTTCAGTTCTATATCCCAGAATGAGATACTTTTAAAAACCCACTCGGGATGTAGACACCAATTTTCAGTCTGGGGAAGGATTTGAACAGAATTGTCCTGCTCCAGCAAGAGTCCCAGGAAAATGTGCCTGATGCCTATGCACTACTCTATAGGCTCTGCTCATCAAAATGTCACATGACTTTTGCTGCATGGCCTGTCAACGAATGCTGTGAAGTACTTTGTCCTGTCCATCTTTTCTACAGCTTCTTTCTTTGAGGCAAGGATGTAACTTTTGAGCTTTCAGAGAAGGTCATGCAACAACCATAAAAAGAGACACTGTCTACGTGGTATGATCCTGTGAAAGGACGATCCACAGTTTAGCCCAGAATAACTTACTATGACTATTTGAGATTTTCAAGCTATTACTTAATTTTGGCCCACTTTTGTACAACCAGAATATGCAAAAAGTATTTAATTCTACACCAGAACCTTAAATGGGGAAGGAGCATCCCCCTCAGATTTTTAGCTAGACCCAGCTACCTGTGCTTCACAGAAACAATTATTCATGAAAGAAAAATTAAATGGATGTTGATTGAGAGTTCACTTAAGCTAATGGTGCGATTGAACATTAATGTGACTAATGGTAGTGGCCCCTCTGGATGAGTTACATGGTAATAGTGCTCCAGCTGCTTTGGCTTTGAAGAAACCAGTCAGATGGCTGAGAATCACTTTTCTGGTCTTTCTTCAATTAACCTCGGTTGAATGAAATAACAAATTAAAATTATGAGCAGTTCTGAAACTGGGAGGCTGGGGGCAGGGTGGGAGAGGGTATTACTATGTCTGTGTTAGACATTAAAGGACACTTACAATCTTCTTGGCTGTTCAGAATTCAAATAATCACTTACCAGCTTCCCAGGACTTACACTTAGCATTGCAGTCACCTGAAACAAAGGTCTGATATGGCAATTCTCATTTAGAAAAAAGGCCACTGGAACAACACTGATACAAGTTGTGACATGAATTTGTTACACAAAATAACTATGCCCAAACCCCTTTGCAGTTGCTTATCAATGTAAATGTTACAAATAAAACCTGCAACACTATTAAATTACAAAGTCATGTATTGTATTTCTAGTATGCTCTTGATCATTTTCTAACAACGGATTTTGAAATAAAACTGTCTATTACTTTTTACTGCCCCATATTTCTGACCAGTGTGTGGGTCCTCAATACCTCAAAGTTTCATTTTCAAAAAGTCTTTTCTCCCAAATGCTTGAACAAAGACTCCAGGAGCAGAACTTCTTTTCAGAGATTCGGGGAACAATGAAATTTGATCTAAGTTTAAGGTACAATCGTTCCGCAATCACTACAGTGCAGGATGCTGATGGGTACAGATGAGCATGATAAATACTTTGCTTCACAGGTAACACAAAAGATGTCTAAACAAAACTTTTCAGGGCTACCATATAGGTGAATGTCAAGTAGTAGTGTGAAGTCATTATCTTTTGAAATTAAAATACTGTGGGGTGTTTGTTTGTTTTTTAATTACTGAAATAATTTGTGGGAAAATTCCACTGTAATTTGGAAAAAATATCTTATTCCCCAACATTTTCTTACTGAGGTTAAAACTGAGTATAATCTGATTATACATACAAGGGAAATACTACCTTCATGTTCAGTAGAGCAGTTTTGAAAGAAAAGAGTACACATAATGACCATTTTATCATCTATCCAGAAATATTCATTCGTATTGCATACTGACTCTCTTCCTTATAACAGATGAAAAAGTGTCAATGGAGTTAGGACAGATCTGAACAGGTTTTTAAAACTATAACTAGAGACAGAAACAATATATGATAAACCTGTGGTGTATTAGAAAATGTAAAGTGTTAAGCTTTCCAGTTTTCACAGAAGTGCTGAAAATATTTTTAAAAAATCATGCAAGAATGTAAAATGGAAAAAAGAATAATCAGTGATCTTTTATTCGGACACCTTATCTCACCATAGACAGTTACATAATAATCCAAATAGGAACATACACAAAGAGACTTTACTGGTTTCCTTCCATTCCTGTTCTGCATAAGCTTTGTTTTGCCTCTGGGTTGGGTCTCAAATTTTGAAATCACTCTAGAAAAATTAACCTGTTGTTGGTACAGAATGTTTTCAGATCAGAATTTTCAACACTTTGGCACATTTAACATAATTTTAGACAGATGAAAGTGGAAGCAAAATACAATGTAAGGATGAATTAGCTCCACAGCACGCTTACTGTGCTAGACTGCTGCTTTGGAACATTTCCTTGAGAAAACACCAGCACAGTTGCACTGAACCAAATACAAACTGCCTATGAAGCCAGAGTGGTTTTTGATGTGACCTGCAGCAGTACCTGAAAGTTAAAATTCTCTGGCAGACCAGCATGTTTTTCCTACTGTTTCATTGAAAGAGAAATAAGGATAAAAGATCAAAATACATTATAATATGCTGAAAGTTGAAACTTCAGCACAGAAAAATTTTTCCCCATGCTTCAGGCTAGGAAATAAGGATCAATACAGAATATATGTCCTCCACAATTTGAACAAATGCAGCTCCATGCTGCCAGAGCCAAGTGCTAGGATTGTCCTTGTTAGCTAGATTAAAGCAATATTGGAAGTGTCTACACTACACTGTAGTCACTTCTCTTGCATGTGTGATAAAAGCATCACATGATAAAGACTGGGGAACAATATTAAACTATATTTGTACTTTTCTACTCCTTTTTCTAAGTTCCAATGAGAATTAAAAATAATAGGAAAAACACTCATTAAAGGAGACTGATGAACAGAACAAAACACTTCCTCTTCTGCTCCTGCTGTTCTCTTCCTCATAGCAGTCCTGGACAATGGGAACCCAAATGCCAATTCAAATTAATTTTAATCTAGCTGGCTATGCGGGTCGCATCTTATGTAGCAGAAAACCTGGCCTTGCATTTGCTGAATTAACCTAGAAACAGTTACACTGCATAGCTCAAGCAGCCTGGAATCAGAACATGATGCCCCATCATTCCTCACCATGCACTGCCTGGTAGTTCTTCCCACAAACTTGGAGAGATGCTGGGGACAATCAGGTATTTAGATACCCATACAACATTGTGCCCAAAGGTACTGAAAGGCTGATGAGGAGAGCGCAGAATAAGCCCTTTCAATGTCTAAGAGCACTTCGCATATGTCATGCAGTTCAGAAATGACTAGCTAGGCAAAGTACGAAGTCTCAGAACTATGCCATTACCCACTTGAAAGGAGAACAGAAGGAGGTCAGGAAGGACAGAATTGCATGATAACTGAAAAGATTTCTCTTATCATTTCCTCAGAATACATGATATAATTGCCCTACATGCAGCAGAAAATGAAAGAATTGTATTCTATTTTTCCTAGGGAGGTGGGGTGGGTGTTGGTGGAAGAGGGTCTCTGCTTCCCTAGAAACATGTACAGTTACCTCCTACCTTTGAGGCTCATCTATTGGGTCAAATCCCCAAAATTTTATCTGTTTTATTTAGCTAGCTCCCTGCTAGGAAGCTTCCGTAGGCAAACCTTCATCTTGAGCAACCTTCCACTGAATAGGACCACATCCAGCATTCAAATATACATAGAGTCCCTGAGATTCTTGCAAAAATGCAGTTGATCTTCACTCACCCCATTGACATTTACCACCTCAATTGAAAAATGTTTATGTTCCTGGGGAGTAACCATCTTCGATGAGAATGGTGAACAGAATATGCTAATGCATTTCCTGGTACTTCAATATAAACTGCTAACTCTGTTCTGCCCATCAGAGTAAGATTCAGTTTTGAGTGTTTGATTTCTTTAGGTATTTTATGTATCATGTTTAACATAGGTCATACTTTTCTGAAAAAAACAAAAAAGACACTAAGGTATTCCAGTAATTTTACTCTTCAGATTAATGTGATAGCAGCCACATAGCTTGGAAAGGGCAGTGGATGGAGACAGGTATATACCTCTCATATCGACTGAGGGAATAGCCCCTTTTTAGAAGTAATTCTAACTGCAAGAGAAAGACATCAAAAGGGATTTGTTTGATTTCAATAGGAAAGAGCCCAGCTCCTTGCCAAGCTGAGAGAATGGAATGGAGAAGACAAGGACTCAATTTTTGGTTTCTTAAGGACACCCTTTATATCTTTACCTCAAAAGTCATAGAGGCTTTTCAAAATACAAAATAAGGCCCATAACTTTCATAAGAGGGAGGAATATCACAGAATCACAGAATATTCTGACTTGGAAGGGACCCACAGGTGTCATCAAGTCCAGCTCTTAAGTGAATGGCCCATAAAGGGATTGAACACACAACCTTGGCACTGTGCTGACCGACCGTGATTTTTATTCTTATGCGTAAAGGCTGAAACATTCACTTGAAGTTTTGGGCAAAACCCAAAGAGGGTGTCAGGAAGGAGGATGTTAACTGCAGAGACCTCTGCGAGCAGTTTGCGAGGAACTGCCTTGGCAGCAGTTCACAGTAGCCCGAGTGCTTAAAAAATGTATTTTGAAAAACTGTCTTGGACCACGTTCAGAAACCACCAGATATTAGTAGATGCTTCTATTTATTTTGCATTTTTAAAGGCAGTGAAATAACCTACCTTTGCGTAATATCTAGTTTACTTGATTTAGTATGTTAATAATTCTGCCTTAAGACCAAAATGAAAAATCACAGTGATTCTTCACTCTGGAATTAGACAGCTGCAGAGGAGTTAATTTTTTCAGATCATTTAAATTATTTAAGAATGTTAAAAAGCACTGTCTTTAAACTGTTACACTGCTTCATTATTTTCACTGATATGAACTACTAGTCTCTTGGGGACTGCTATTTCGGGGTGCTGACAAGAAGCCAGTAGGAGGCAGTAGAGCCTTAACAGTGGTGAGACTTGGATTGAGGCCATGATGGGCTTTAGAGGAGAGAGGAGACAAGTGCACTCAGGACATTGAGGACCCCGTGAGTGTTATATTACACACATTTCTTCATTTGACATCAACATTAAAATACAACGGGCGTCATAAAATCTGAAACTTTTAGATGGTACTCATCATATCTCTGTAGCGCTGATTTGTCAGAACTGAAGATGACAGTCACTGTCCTTAAAGCAGTTATGTGACTTTCTCTCATGAAGTGTATCTCTGTTTGGAGGCATACGGAGCCAATTATTGCATCTTCAGTTGTTAATTTAAATCTGCTGGATTTGCCTAGAAAATTACCTAGCATGCATTCAATTGCTGGATATTCAACTATAACAAAAAATAAATGTTACCGAGGAATTAATTACTTTTATGTTTTATTCAATGTTCAGAAACTATATCCTCATGCATTTTAACCTGAAATCTCTTTTAAGAGAATATAATCAAATTCCACATCTGGAAACCAGATTTTTTTTCCTGTCTCAAACCCCAAACAGAAGAGAACAGAATTCCTTAAATGACTCCTCAATTCTTCTTTCTGTCATGCTTCACTACTGACCTCTAATGAGCAGTAAGGAAACTGCCTGAAATTCTTAGTCCTTTACAGAGAAGAAATGTGATAATAACACAAGTTCTCCCTAATAAAGGTTTATCCTCTTAAAGTAGGAATGCTTGCAAGAGTTGCTGGGTTAGGTTTCTGTGTTATTCTTCCTAAGAAGCTGCTTTCCAGAGGAACATCTAAGAAAACTGGGAAATGATATTTTTTAACCACTGTAAACTAGTAAAATTTCAAAGACTCTAGAAGACTAAAGCCAAATACTCAAACATGGGGCATGACACTCAAAGGCTGGAGTGCTCCTAGAATCAGGTTTGCAAATCTCATGAGAATACAGAGAAACTTGAGTATTTGTGAGAAGCATCTTTGTAGTATATTGTAAAAATAGCACACCACTGAAATAGTCTCACACATCTATCCTTTGGTATGTGCTTGACTGATCAGGAATTTTGCTCCTGAGGAATACTGTATACTGTGTCAAGCACACAACATTGAAAACCATATTACTCTCTGAAAGTATTTCACAGACTTCAGATGATTAATGTATTTTCATTTTAGTATTTATTTTAAAGGTATGCCAATTGTTTACCCCTCATCCTAGTTCACACCATAATTGACATTATATAATTTGATGGTTTTGTAAAAATATCTATGTTAACAGCTCTTACATTTACAGTCCTTCCATCTTCAAAGAGTCTATTACGGCTATCACATTTTTGCACTTTACAATTATCTTTACATGATACTAAAGAACGTCCATCGAAGGGTAAAAATGAACAGAAATATTTGCATGTCCCAAGCAACTTCAAGTATCCAGGAACTGACGATGTCATTTAATTGTGGGCATTTATCCAGGACTCCCACATCCTTTCATCCAGGGTGCAAGGTGCCAGAAGCATTTCACTAGCTGTAGTCTTTTGTGGTCCTGAGTAATGCAATCTCCAGAAAGAACACAGTATACCTGAAAATTGCTACAAGGTATTTCCTAGATTGCTCATAATAGTGACATTCACAGGATTAAAAAAAAAAAAAAAAAAAA
>VZRE01001859.1:126549-146248 GCA_013396775.1 Cephalopterus ornatus
AAAAAAAAAAAAAGGAAGTTTTAATGATTTCAACTGCCATCAAAAAAAAATTATCAAAGGAGGACATTGTATTTCCCCAAATAGACTGGTGATAATTAGTAGAACAAGAAGCTGTTTTGAAGAAGGGACAGGAGAATACCAGAACAAGTGAATGACAGGGTCAGTTGGGTGCTATGAACTTCCAAAGAAAATACTGTGAAATCAGAGTAAAGCTGTACTCCCATGCAGAGAGCTGTGGCCACAGTCCCTTTGGACCAGCAACACACAGCAAGCTTGACCAAAACCAGATGCTGCATTAAAAGCCATTTCACAACAGCTAGGACAGAACAGCTCTGAATGCCCTAGTATTCTGGAGTAAGCAGGCCCAACAGGGTGTGGTGGTTTGACCCTAGCCAAATCTCAAATACCCACCAAAACACTCTCTCACTCCCCTCTGCAGCTGGACAGAGAGAGGAAAAAAGACAGCTAAGGATTCTTGCACAGAGATAAGAGCTGGGAGAAGTCACTTACTAATTGGCAAAACAGACTCAACATGGGGTAAAACTTAAATTTATTACTAACAGGATAACAGCTAAAGAGAGAAGATAAAATAGTTTTAAAACACCTTCAACCCCCACCCCTCCTTCCTTCCATATTCTTTCTCTTCTCCCCTCAGCAGTGCAGGGGGACAGGGAATGGGGGGTTGTAGTCAGTTCTTGTTTCCCATGGGGTGCAGTTGAATCTCTGCACCCCAATGGTTCTCCATGGGCTGCAAGGGGACGACTTGCTTCACCATGGTCTTCACCACAAGCTACAGGGGGACCGCATCTCTGAGTCATTCCCCTGCTTCTGTGGGCTCCCTCCCACAGGAGACAGTCCTTGATGAACCTCTCCAACGTGGATCCATCCCTCGGGCAGCAGTTCTTCCCAATCTGCTGTCCTGTGGGTCACTCCTCCATGGGCTGCAGGGGGACAGCCTGCTTCACCATGACCTTCACCATGGGCTACAGGGGGCCACAGCTCTGAGTCCTTCCCTGTTCCTGTGGGGTCCCTCACAGGACCACAAGTCCTACCTGGGACAAACTTGCTCCAGTGTGGGTTTCTCTCTCCACGAGCCACAGGTCTGCTGCAGGACTCTGCTCCATCCTTGGGCCTCCCATGGAGTCACAGCCTCCTTCATGCATCCACTTGTTCCAGCAGGGGCTTCTCCATGGCTGCAGGGGTGTCTCTGCACCTTCCACGGGCTGCAGGGACCTCAGTTCTAAGTCCTTCCCCTGCTCCTGGGAGAGAGGGGGGGTCGTCTCCCCTTTCTGCTGCACTAACCTTGCCGTCTACATTGTTGATCCCAATCTCTCCTCCGCTCTTCCCGGGCTGGAATTTCTTCTGTGCAACAATCTCCTCTGTTCTTAAATATGTTATCACAGAAGCATTACAGTGCTAATTGGCTCAGCCTTGGCCGGCAGCAGGAAGTCCCTCCTGGAGCTGGCTATCACTGGCTCTTCATAGGACAGGGGAAGCTTCTAGCCTCTTCTAACAGAAGCTACCCTATAGCCCCCCCGCTACCAAAATCCAACACATAAACCCACGACACAGGGTATTATTTCAGAAATGCTACTGAGTTTTAACTCACTATGTCCCTTCATAATAGTTTCCCTCTACTGAGGAGGCCATAGGCAGTTTTAATCTTGTACGTAGACTGAGAATTGGTAAAAGTCATGGGAACAGCAGCATGTTACTTTACCACTGGGAAAAGGACAAACAACACTACAAAAAGACAGATATTAATGAGCTTCCTGCCTACATAGCACTGAGACAGACACTGAAAAGCACTGAATCACTCAGTAGGAACCAGGAGCACTCTTTTCCCTTGATGCTGCCTGTTTAGGAGGGGAAAAAAGCCTGGATAGAGATTTTTGTCAGAACTATCATTGAAGCTAATGCTTTCCAATTAATGTTGCAGTGCTGCGCTGCATGACCAAAGCAGTACGCTACTGTTATGGTCGTGGTGTTACAGCACCTGTGCTTCAACAGGAAGGCATCACCAGCATTTCATTCGATGTTTGCTTCACCCCAAGATGGTGGTAGGCTCTTACCTATCCACTGAACCTGGGCTGGAACTGAGTCACAGCCATGTTTCTGGAGACAGCTTCAGGAGCTACCAAGCCTTCAACCTTGTGGCACTCAACAAGAGTTTAAAATGGCAAAGACGGAATCACAGTTTTCCTCAAACTCAAATTGCTATTGGGCAAAAATCTCTTCAGAGAAACTTCAGAAGTTTTCTAAACCCTACTCTGGATTAGTTTGGCTAGAAAACATATGAGTGGCTTTATGGAATTATCATTGCAAATGTGCAACTTTTAAATTTTGAATTATTTGTTTCTGTTCCTTGGAGATAAAACACATATTCGCAGCAGAATACCAACACAGTTATAATTACTTTCAAAAACTTAAGAATCAAGTGACAAATATAAACAGAAAAATTAACACAAAAGAAATTTTGGATATGTGCAATATATCTTATAAATAGGATACAAAGAGGATAATAACTTCTACCATATTTTTGAAAATAACAAAAAAAATTAATTCTGCCCATACTACAGATAACAGATAAAGAAAGATAGAAGTTGAGTTAGAGTTTTGCTATTTTTCTAAATAGACCATGAAAAGCAAAACATCTAATTTTCCTTTTGTCTTTAGACACTCTTTAATAGCAATATAATGTTTTTATGTATTTAAAATGTATTTAAGCTTCACATTTTGTCAGGAGTAAAAGGTGAATATAAAATATTAACCAATCCTAAAAATATTCTTATTAATATATCAAAAAAGCTCTTGATCAGTAGTCTATTATCAATAGATAATTTTCCAAAAGAAATAAAATTTCAACTGTGCTCTTGCTAAAAGAGTAAGCAGCACTGTGTAGGTGTTCTAAAATGTAACCACATGCTCAGCTAGATGAATTGGACTTATTTGTTGCCATAGAGCCAAAAGACTAGTTCACTGGGTAGTGACTCAGGTCTCAGAAGATGCTTTAATGTAGATGAGATGTTAAAATTCCTTGGAGGGAAAAAAATGCAAACAAGCAATAGATTAAACACTGTCTTATATTATACACAGATGAAAGAAGAACAGAGAATGTCCCTGTGAATGCAAACACAACTGAGAGATTTCAGTGCCTGCCCCATGAAGAATACATAGGTCTGTTAAAGCTCTTCATTGCTTTCATCAGATCCAAGCTCAAACTAACTCATGGTACTAGTTTTGGGAATTGCAACCAGTAATCACATAAAGGAGAATTTCACCACGGGACAGAGTTATAGGGTGCAACCTGGGCACTGTCAGCAGTCTCCCATATAGTGGGTTAGCATATCAGTCCCTAGAGAGGCTGTTGCAAAACCCACTTTTCTCTCAACCTGTGATAGATACAAATCTATTTCCATCTCCAAGGTATGAAAACCAGTTTTTCAGTTTACACTTCCATTCATTTAGTAGTCCCTGCTACAAAGCCCAAAACACTGGCCAAAAGAACTTCCATTATACACACCAGAAATAAATCTGGAAACATTGCATCAGGGAAAGAGGTGAGTTAACGTTTAATTAACAGTGGTGACAGAACATTCTTAGGATCAAACAAAAATGTAAAACATTCTTTCACTTTGAGAGCCAAAAGTGATCATAAAGACTGACAAGTACCTTCCTCTACCAGACTGCCCCCCATTGCCAGTCCATGGAGTCAGTGCTTCACTCATCTTCATCTCAGATTAAACCTTCTGCCTTCCAATAGCTCTTTTTCTGATCTTTGAATGTAATCAGCCCAGATCACCAACATCAGGCAAAATGTATCCAAGCCTGCTCCTTTTTCTAATCCTGAAGTAGTTAAAAAATATTTTCCATGGTTCTTAAAAGAACTATAGAAATCATTCTTAGGAGACATGTGAACATATCAGCATCACATCTTTAGCAACAACAGAAGTCCTCAAGACCCTCTGCTGTGGGGCAAGTTGTGTACACCAGGACCTGGGTATCTGCATCAGGGGTCTGAGTCCCAGAGAGGAGACAACTTGGATGCTCCTAGCAAAGAAGCCACTGTCTAAATCTGGACAGAAGCAAAATTGAAATCCCTATTAAACCTTTATTTGCCCCATCATGATTTTCTTTTCTTTCAAAAGCTTTACTAACAGACACAACTGAAAAGAGGAAACAGTATATCTAACACAAGTGTTCCATACATGATAATTTATTCATCTTCTTATTTTATTTTGTCCCTCTTAATATTATGTTACAGCATAAGGGTGATTTCTTGACAGATGAATTACATAAACATTGATTGAAAAAAATTCACTTCTCTCATTAAATTGCATTTATCCAATTACCCATTAAAGTGGCTTGTAATGCGAATGCACATTTCTCACATGACATTCCAAAGCAATGAACTGGAAAATGACACCTTGCCAAAATGGCACTTTCATACATCTGATAACAGAGTTGAAAGACCAAAAAAACCCACCAAAAAAAACCACCAGAAAAACCACCCACCCAAAACAAAACCCAAGCCAACCCCAAAACTATCTCCAGCTGTTTATATAAGGTGTCTTTAACTCAAACTTTCTCTAGAATAAATCAATTTTATTCTTCATCAAATGCTGGCAAAACACAAGGCACTTAATATTCAAAAAGTTACCAGAGGATCTCTAAAGATCAGACCAACCAGACTCATCTAGGACTAGTTCAAAGGACACTGAAAACAACCTCCCAAATCACTCTGCGCTGATGGGTGCAGACAGACCTCAATAGGCTCTGCCTGTGCAGAGTATGGTGTGGGCCCAGCACTCCACATAGAAATCTAAGAATGATGAGCCAGCTCCAGGTCAGAGAGCAACAAAGCTGCATTAGTGCAGCTCTGTGCCCCAGTTATTGTGCAGTAGCAAGAGTCAGAGCTCATTAGCTCAGGAACTGTGCTAAGCTCATTTATACACACAGTGTCTTCGGAACTGACCTGCTAAGTCTGTGAAATGTTGAACTGCATTTGTGAACGTACTAGGTCAGATTGCACTTTGTGCCACTTCTCAGCAGGCAGATTTCCCCTCTGATCTCAGCCATGGTCTAAGGCAGTGCAAAATAACTCTCCAATCTAAGCATCACATAGATAGCTATACCTCAGAAAAGAACCTTACCTTTTATTCCTATGCATACAACAGTCCCACTTAAAACCTTTCTACTAATACAAAACATGTGACCACAGCTAATCTTTTTTTATGTCAGTATGGGTACTCAAAACAGTCTCTCAAAAAAGACTCAGTCCAAAGTACAGTCTCTCAAAAGAGATGAGATATTTTAAATACAATGGCTGAGTCAGCAGAGATATATGCAGGTATTACCATACAGATTATCTGTGATGAGTGTCTTTTAAAGATCTTCTCACATTCCCCTGAGTAATCTGAATCCGTATCTGCTTTATTTTGCACAAAACCAGAGATAGCTCTTTGGTGCTTAGCTATACCCACAATCTGCTGGGAACTGTTCTTATTGACAACAGCCTTCTGAGTATTGCCTACAGGCCACTTTTACAGGTCTGAGCAGCCACAGATCTCCATGCTGCTGCAACAACTGTCTTCCCAGAGTTCTTTGTTAATGTGGGTGCTATGGTTAAATAACACTGAAGAAAGTCTATCCTATTCCAATGCTATTGGGATTGCATCTTCTCTATAACACTACTGTGCCAAATCTTACACAATGATCTGCTTTGTACCTCCAGGCACATACAGGTCAACCAGGTGATCTGATCTGTGCTTCTGGATTTGAGAAACTAAACCATCTCCCTCTTCACCTTTTCTTTATTGAGAAATCCTGAGAGGTTTTGTGAGCATGGACCCATATATATGCTTGACAGCCAGCTCTTCAGAACAACTCTGGTGACTTTATCTAGATTATGGGTCAACCACATTGTTGGAGGCAGAATCATCTGAATTGTCTTGAGCTGGCCTGCTATATTCTAAAAGCAGGAGAACCACACCTTCACTATCCACATCTGCCAGTTTGGCTTAGCTAAAGGTTCTCTGCATTCCATGGCTAACGAAGCTTTCTCCTTTTCCCAGTCACATCTTTAATTACAGTTTGCTAGGTTAGCTTGTTCATTAATCACATTTACCATGTTTTTGCCTTATCCAGCCCCCGGAAAATTGAGAGCTGGTAGTACTTCAGGAAAAGAGGAGTGAGGAAAGAAGGCGCATAATAATATTTCTATTAAATGTGCACATTTATGAGCCATACACTCAATAAAAGGAGCAAAATCTACTGTGTAATAGAAGTATGGTCATAACATCATTCCTAATGTTTTCAGGTTTACTGAACTACAATTTAGGCACAAAAGAATTGTGCCCATGGGTCCACTGAGTCTCAGGCTGACTCTTTTTTCACATCTGTTTCAGTCCAGCAACGTATGTATCACAGAGTTCTGCTTCAGTGTGCTTTGGCATGATTAATTTCAGTGACATAACTCTGCCATTGCTGCCTGGTTTGTAGTGTTCAGGTTTGTGCTGCCTGTCTGGGTAAGAGAAAGTGCAAACTCTCTGTCCTGCAGCACAACTACACTTCAGAATACTCTCCCTGCAAATCAGCTCAGTATTACCATCAGGCAACTAAAACTCCTCTTCCTGAGCCTGACAAGGAAAGTCCCTTTTCTGCTGCAGTAGCTGCCACTATTTCAGCCTGGCCCCATACCAGTCCAAGACTGCAGGATCCCATGGACCAAAAAAGATCCTCCAGACCCATGGATCACGTCTTCTGTCCTCAAGATGAAGGATTTGGAAAAAAGAATGATAGGCTTGCTCTTGTTTATTCAGAGAGGCTTTCGTGGTTTCTTGGACCATATACCCTTCCCTCCAAATGACAGAAAAACTTTGGCTGTAAGGGAACTTTGGATGTTATCCTGTCAAACTTAAATACCATTCTTAATTCACAATTCTCTGCCTGCTAAGTCAGGATGACTCTCTAACCCTGAAACACAAAATTTGTGTTTGTCCTATCATTATTATAAAATATTAACTTAGCAGGAACATCTAAAGCATGGGGAAACCAGTACTGTGTGGAACTAGGAATAAATAACACAATGATTTATGTAAATTATGTTAGACACAGTAGGTTGTTCTGCTTTGCCATTGGTGCCAAACAGCTAATCTTCCCTCTTAGCTCTGATATTTCTGCCCAAAAGGATTAAGCATATTAATTTACAAACCTCTCATTTAGAGTTCTTTTGACTATTTCAATTTAAAGTAAGTAAATTCTCAACAGCAAATACCAAAAATAAAGACAGTGGAATATCAAGGTTTTCCTTCAGTAAAAAATAATGAGTAGTAGAATCTCTCTGTTAGGGAAAGAGAAGTTATGTTTCCAGAAAATGATGAAGTTCCTAATGACAACAAACTTCTGTTTTGTGCAATTAGAAGTAATGAATCACCTTTCTAACTAAAGGACATGCAATTTAACATAAAAGGGATTTATATTAGTAACATTACATTGCCTACAACATGAATATAGCACATATAGACTGCAAGATTTTTTAAGGGGCTGGATGATTAGTCAGCTACTCAAGAACAGTCACTTGCTGAGCCAGCTTAAGGTAATGTGAGCACTCCAGTGTCCCATGTCAGGCCATAACCTGATCACCTACAAAGATTAGAAAGGAATGTTCCTCACATGTATAGTCCTGAAGTAGCTGGCACTGTGTATCACAGATCTTGGTGCTTGTTTTTTAACTTTTTCCTTGAGTAGAAGCTTATCACCATTTCTAGATTACAGAATCACAACAGAACTGATTCTGTATACTAAATCTTATTCTCTTATCTTTTTACTGTTATAGGTTTCTCTGGTGAAAAACAGTTCTATTATAGTTCAATATGTTGATGACTTCCAAGGTCATTTAATTTACATTAAATGTTGTACTTCAAATTTGTTTTAATGGTCCATCATATGCTGCAAATGAGAATGTTATACAAAATAAAAATGAATAGATTTACACAAAGGCATATAAGATCAGCATAATAATGTTATTCAAATATATAAACAACATGAAAGACTTTATTGCTTATAACTTGTGTGCATGTATCTTTACACAATGTAACTGGATTATGCTTAATAGATAACATTATTTAAAAGCCACGCTTCAATGCTGTTGGCAACATTGGTAATATTTTAAGGATTTCAATTATAAATAAAGATAATAAACACTCCTCAGATCAAATCAGATAATTCAGTAACAATGTAAACAGGCCCTCCTACTCCCTGGAGCTTTCATAATGCCACTGTCAACCCCCCAGTGAGAATCCAGCTACCCACAGCCACGAAGGTGAGCAGAAGGACCAGCTTTGCAATCAGTCCAGGAAACTCAGACATTTTACAGATCTTAGAAGAGAAAGGTAAAAAAGAAAAAAAAAAAAAAAAGGAAAAAAATTCAGCTGCCGTTTTCTTTTATTCCTCCATATACTTTGGCAGTAAATGCTAGCATGGGATAGAAATATTCTCAGACACACCTTGGGATATGTATTTATTTATCTGTAGGTCAAAACAAATGCTTTAGCATTATTTTAAAAACTTGTCCACGAGAAAAGTTTTATCATTAGCCCTTAATACAAAGGACTTTAATACACAAATATGCATACATATATATATAAACTCACACACAAAACCACCCTGTACAAACTCATACGTTAGGATTGCATTCAAATTGTGTTTGAATCTGAGTTGTTATATACTGTACAAACTCAAAGATGGTATTTACACACTCCCTGTGGAATGATGTGAAAAAAATAACTATGGATAGCTAGAGAAAGGAAGGACAATAATTTTAAGGCAATGCTCTGAACAATACTGACAACAAAGCAGATGTATCTGCTGTGACAAGTTTTCCCTCCTTCTTCTTTTTCCTCAATAGGGCATTTAAATCAATTTACAAAAAGGAGCTGAAATAAACAAACACCCACAACGTTTTAGAGAAAGAAAGTGACCTCAGCTAACAGGTGAAGAAATTTTGGTAGTGAAAGAAGATGATAATTAAAGCCAAAGAAACATTAAAATAGGAAGGAGAGAGTTGAAAAGGAACACTCCCAGATTTCTCCCAACAGGTACTGATATAAGAGGACTAAAGATCACTGGAAATGCATTGTTTCAATCAGTAGCAACAGTCCTACAAAGACAAGCTCTCATTCACTGAACAGACAAATAAAGGTAGTTGACACAGTTTTAGTGTGTCAGCTTTTTTGACAATTAACCAGTGTCAGCTCAGTGTCAGCCAGGCAGGTTAACAGTCAAGAAAGCTCATGCATTTAAACTCTATCAACCAGCTTTTGCCTTTATTTAGCAGAAGGGTAACTGCATTCTGTAGTAACAGAAAATATTAATAAAACTCAGGCAAGTGGGCAGGGAAGGCCTAAAGGGAGAGCCTGGAATGGGCTACACTGAAAGTAAATGTGAAGGTGACAGCAAAGGCACTCGCTTCCAAAGTGCTAGGAATCATTTAATCATTTGATCAATGAAGGTAAAGTTTGTTATGTCTTAAGATACCTCTCCATCACCACAGGATCCTGGGATGAAGCAAAATAAAAGTGGGCAGACCCATCTGACAAATGATACTCCAAGCATGCAAAGGAGTTTTTTTGTTTACCTTCATCTCTGTGCAGGTTTTCCCCATGGGGTAAGAATGGAATGGTCTTCCAGTAGAGACGCAAACATGATTTCCCTCGTCACAGAAATAAAACTTCAGACCCTTATCTGCTTTCACTGAGACTAAGATCCTACACATTCCTTGATGGGATCCCTCAGCCCGTTTCTGTCACTGCATTACAGTTGTGCTGCTCTATTATCTTCTTCTGTTCTTCATTAATCCCAGTGGAAGTGGCAGCCTACTATGAAGAAGAGAAAAAGACTTAGCTGGTCCATACCTGGATACTACAAGTGGAGGACCTACACAATAGGGATTCAAAATGTACTCAGCTCTGCTTTTGGGGCTAACGCACCACCTGTAGGCTGCTTTGATTTGTGACATGAAATTATGCTGAGAAACATCACGGAGTTTGGCAGTAGGCAGGTGACTACCTGTCTTACCTTTTTGCAGTAGCAATACCCTCCAGCGACGTCACTGATGGTCACTTATGGTCTATTTGTCTAATGGAATATTAATTCATAGAATCATAGAATATCCTGAGTTGTAAGGGACCCATAAGGATCATCAAAGTCCAACTCCTTAATCAGCTGCTTATTAATACTTTTCTTTGGATTAACTAAGCCCAATGCCGTCAATCTACATTTCTTCTCAGCTTTACTGCAGTGAACTTGTCAGATACCATTTCTTTGGCTTCCACGCTCCCTTTAACATCTTAGTATTTTCCTCTTTCAAATAACAACTATCTCTTCCCCAGGATCATGTTGGACACACTGTGTTTGCTAGAATTACATTGATCTCGAGTGTGGGTGTATTCTACTTTTTATCTAGTTCTTGCGTGTCCTCCCAATGCAGAGAAAGCTCTCAGTGTTAGGAACTCTGTCCACACAATGCCCACATTCTGACTTACCGTTAGATTTCATAAAACTGTAATTAGGTACA
The DNA here is from genome assembly GCA_013396775.1 of Cephalopterus ornatus. Taxonomy (NCBI): domain Eukaryota; kingdom Metazoa; phylum Chordata; class Aves; order Passeriformes; family Cotingidae; genus Cephalopterus; species Cephalopterus ornatus. Next base: position 137,126 of record VZRE01001859.1, read on the forward strand.
GTTAAATCCATTTAGTAAAGTATATTTGGGTTTAAGCAATAAAAATTTCATTTGGATCATGTTTACCCACCTGAGCACAAAAAACTCTGTCCTTGCCACCTCTCCTTCCTTGTCCACTCCCTGCATCCCCACCCTTCTCTGCTCCATCCCAAAGTCCAAATACCTTTCCATTAATAAAACATTTTGTTCCAAATGTACCAGCATGTAAAAGGTTCACAGGCTGTTTTTCTAAATTAACATTAATGCCATTTTAGTTGCCAGTCATGAGTAAAGCAAACAGGCTCTTGAAATAAGATATCTCTTTACAGCATTAGGTTCAACACTTCACTAGTTCAGTTAATGTGTTGTGATAGGTGTTGTAGGTTCATATTACTATCTTCCTGTACATCTGCAGTTAAGTCTCACACTGCAGTGTAACTGGACCTTCACAACATCACCTTCCCCCTACTGGCAATGGATAATGGCACAGTCTGTAAATCAGCTACAAAGAAAGTAGTACCCTGATAGTATCCAAAATATAAATAATTACTTTGTAAATGGAAGTCAGTGGAAATTTTACCACTAAAAATTAATCTGAATGTGCATTAGATAAACACATAGCAAGATCTTTGAGGAGAAAGCATCAGAATTGTAAGTCCTTACCCTAGAGAAAGATTTACTGATAGTTTGATCTTAGATTCCACAGGCGAGCACATTCCAAAACAGGTAACATAATTTGAAGGTGACAAACCTATGGGCAGACACTTTACAGAGGTAAATGAGTAAAGTTTACCGAAACCATCAGAGTTACAGTTGGTATTATCCACCTCTATGTGTCAGTTGATACTATCTTGGAGCCAGTGCAGGAGCTATGATTATGGATTTCACATAGGAAACAAAGAACCAACAACACAGGGCAGATTCTGTCAGTGGCATTGCTCCATTCAGCTGTTTCTCACTCATATTGCTGTAGCAGCTAAGAACAATAGGAACTTGACTATCACAATAAAAGATCGGTTCCTCCTCCCAGCGAAGGAAGACATACTGTAAGTCAGCATAGAGGATCACATACGGACAGCCAAGGAGTACGAGGAAACAGTACCATCCTATTAATTACAGTGCACCAGTCCTCACCATGGGCTAATTCTTTTTTGCAGGTAAGAGTTTTAAGGTGGAATATGAAGAAGAAAGGAGAACATGGAAGAAAGTACACCAGTGCTTACTATAAAATCTAACATATGTGCAAATGAAGTCAGCATCTTAACTGATGAGGAACAATAACTTTAATCCTGATATGGAAAGTCAGATGTCAGCCAAATGACAGGCATCTGTAAGCTTGTAGAGCTGGGACCCACTCATGCTCTGAATGTCAGTCTGCTATTCTTGACTGTATAATACACAGAACTTGGCACCCTGTCTCCATTCAACATGAAGCAAAGGACTGAAAGCTGAAGGCCCTCAAAAATGGAGCAACTTTAGTATGTGTAATGCTAGAAGATTCTCCCTGAACACCTTTTTAATTTTTTTAAAACTTGTTATTTTGAATGTCAGTTTTCCTGGATTTAGTCTTCAGCTTAACTAGCTTGATTAATTGGAGGCAAATCGGAGCAGTCTTGAAGTTCAGTCACAGGAATTATTAAGAGTGAATGACAACCCTTCAATGCAACTGATTTTTCATAGCCACAAACCAGAAAACCTGTCACTGGGATGATGGCACACTTCCACTACAAAGCAAAGTCTCTCCTCACAACCTACAGGATACACTATCATGACCACCACACCTACAAGATACTCAAATTGTAAGGTGAATTATTACTACCTGCTCCCCAGAGGAAGATACCTGCTTATACCTGCCAGATAGAACAGACAGCTGGCAAGTCAATGCCCCACAAAGGCCTTCTGCAAACGGGTTCTTAATAAACGTGTATTCTGGTTTCCTGTTGTCAGTCCATTTAAATCAAGCACCTCTGGGGCCCACTCCCCACCTCAGTTGGCTCTTGGATTTAGCCTTTGTTCCTGCTCAGTTCAGACTGCTTAATGCACATCCCCTAAATATTTTTATTATTTGCATGTTTTATCACAGCAAATATTAATTACACGTATTTAATCAGACATTGCTTCCAGTTTGCTTTCAAACAGACGTACTTTGGCTGTGTCATGCCAAGGAAAAGAAATCATACATTTCTGTGTCACAGACATTATTCTTTTGATTACCAAATATATATCTCCATCCCTCACTGAGGGGGGACAAGATTAATAGTACAGCAAGTATATTGCTGTCCTGAATGTTCAGTACAGCCAAGTGTTTTCTTAAGTTAGGCTGCACATAAACAAGAGTTAACATGCCTAACTACTTCAAATAAATGAAGCAATTGCTCTTTCAATTTGAAAAGGTTAGGAAAAATTGGCTTTTAGTTGTCTTTAAGTGCAACCAGGCATAAATCTTACCAGTCCAGTAAAATTTTTAATAGAAATTTTTGAAACTATGAGAGTGAAATACACTGAAAAAAAATCCAACCAAAAAACCCCAGCAAACCACAACAACAAAACACACAAAACCCCTGAGGTTTATTTAAACAAATAGCAAAAGGAACCACTCTTGAATGTGTTCTGCTCCAACAAAAGGGAAACACATACCTGTGGAAAATCAAAGCAGAGCTAATGCAATCATACAGATGGCAAAAAATGCTTGTTTCAGAATGCTTTAAAAATACACAGTTTAAAAGAAAAGAAGTATTCAAATACACTATTTACAGTTACGCCTAAAAAGTTAACTGGACAGAAAGCATGCAGGAGAATGTTCATTATCAATCTCAAGGGAGTCATGAAATACAGTGAGTTTTAGACCAACTCCTCTCAAATCTGTTCACATCCTACTCATATCATCAAGCTCTAAAGATTAATGAATAAAACACAAACTATTTTAGCACTGAAAGTCACTCATCTAATGAATATTGGGTAGAGAGTGTGCCGAGATTCTATGATTAAGTTACATTTCTTCAACCGCCCATGAATCACTGAAAAGTGAAATAGGCATAGAGACAAACAGAAATAGTTTGCTTCATGAAAACAGCAACCTTAAGTTATATTTTTTCCCCTTGCAAAACGAAGGAGCAGATGATGATCCAGAAATGGTAGCCCTACGTGATATATTTGTCTCTATACTAAGAAGACCCATCTCTCTCTCGTGTGTGTGTATGTGGGTGGGTATGTGGATGTGCTTACCCTAGGCAGAAGTAGTCTCCAGAGAACGCGAAAAACTCTCAGGAGGTGTGTGAGCTCATGTTACAGGTTATGCTCCCCAGAACTACTTGCAAGTAAACAGCGTGATGGAGTTCTAGCTTTTGATCAGTTCTAGTTTACTGAAATATGTCATTTTGAAGAGAATACTACCCATCTTATTTGCTGCTTTGCCCGTTTACTACAGCTGGGCTAAAATTGGCCGCAGGGAATCCTTAAGCAAGTGCTCTGGCCTGAAAAGGCCTCCTACAAGGAAAGCTCTATCAGTTACAGCATTTTTTTAAAACAACACTAGCTACTGTTTATGTATTTTTTGCAGGCATTTTCAGTTTTTAAATTCTTCCAAATACAGCTAAGTGAATCTCCTCCATTTTATATCTGGAATGACAGAGCATGTAAAAGCCTCTCAAGGCTGCAGAACATTTCATATGTTAAATAAACATGAGTGGTATTTATTTATAACGAAGATACAAAGTTCACTAGAGAGGACTCAGTTCTTTAATTTGCCAACAGGATGACTAATAAGAAAGTATGTGCTGGCCAGAACGTGCCAGCCATTCAGTTCTTCACTAAGCAGATGTACACATTATCTGAATCGATCACAATTCTCAGTGGAAGATGGGGGGTTACTGAAGCAGAGGTAGGAGAGAGTTTTGGGAGACAAAGGAAACAAATCTCGAAAAATTTAGGCATTGTGTATTCTGCTGTTCCTTGGACAATCTGTTTTCTTTTCTAACGTGAAAAATTCAAAAAATTATTTTATTAGACAGTGTGAAGGTAAAGCAAGACTAGTTCAGACATGGCATCTGGGGAAAGCAGCTATTGGTGGTGGCTGATTTGATAAGAATACTCCGGGTTGATTCTGGAAGCTGCTAAGTCATTCACGGTAATGGACTATCCACCAGGACAACTTACTGAGTGCTTTGCTATTTCTGTTCATATATTCATAACCTCCAAGCTTAAGAACATCCTAATTTATGACCAATAGTAGTTTTTGTTATCTTAAACAAACAAACAAAGCCCCAGAATGTCTGCATTTCTGCAATTCAGACAGCTCATTTTGTATGACTACTTTTGGCCCAGCCTTTACAGCAGCTTTATCAAATGTGGTGGTAGACTGGAGACCTTATTGATGCTTTTTGCTAAACAATTTAAGTCTCTGGAAAGCAGCAGACTGGAAAGTTGGCAGAAAAGTACCTTCTCCTTCCTATTTTTCTTGCTGATTTTATTAACATGTATGATGTCATGTGCTGGAAATGACTAAGACTCATTCTCTTGTTGCCACTCTAATGAGGATTGTATTTTCACCCAAGGTAATTGAAATAATACTGATCCTGGTTCGTTGTAGTCTTTATCTGTAGCCAACCAGTGTTTTGCAGTATTTGAGTTCCACCAGTTGCTCTCATTCCGTCTGCAAGGTATGACTTCTAGTTTAAATATCTTTCAAGGCTCATCTCTGATGGTACTTCTAAGAATTCACATTACAAGTAGCTATTACAGGTGTACAAAAAAAGTTTGCTCTTTTTTTTCTGAGCATCTCATGCTGTAGGAAACAAATGCGCACATTCCTCTGCTGATGCATACGGATATGACAAAAGGCCCCCCTAAAATTCCAAATAATCTTCACAATTTATGTAAAATCTAATCACCAGATGAAAAATCTTGCTCTGAGAAGTTTGCTTCATTCTCAGCTGTAATTACACTCACAACGATCAATTTACCTGAATCAGGCCTGGCACAATCTGCAGTAAGACCTGCAGAATCCAAGCAACACTGTAACAAATTCCAGACTACTAGGTCATACCACGGATCCAAAGACCAATTGCTATTTGAGTTACTCATGTCGACACAAATCAGCTGAGAGCAACGAGAACAAGTTTTTTGCCTAGCCCTAATAGTAGCCTACAATTTACCTTAGCAATTTTAAATCAAACTTCACTTCAACCTTAGCTTTGCCTGAACTTGACATGTTTCACCTGGCTCAATTTCGCTGTGCATCTTATATTCAGGATAATTACATCCTTCTCAGTGCTCCTCCAGCAAATGACTGCTTTCTATTTATCAGTATCACCAGCTATTTAGAAAATGTTCCAGTGTTCATATAAGAATGCACAAATATAAAACTGATGTCTATTGCCATAAAAGTACTGTTAAAATAAATAAATAAAGAGAAAATTTCTCCTTATGAACAACCAGCTCAACTATACCTCACTTTGCTGTGGATTCAACTAGCTGTAAGTGCAACACCAACACAGACAGTGCAGTTGTTTAGGTTTGGATAACTGGGACACTCTTTACCTTCCCTTTTCTTCCCCTCTTCCCAAAACATCTGATCTGTGGTTGGTGAATCTTGGCTGACAAATGCAAGTGGCTGGATGTTGATTCTCTGTACTGCCTGTAAGCCCGTTAGAAAGCAGAAAGCTGACCAGCAGTTCAAGTGTCAACTTGATAATCCAAAAAAACAGCAAAAGCTGTTCATCACCCTCCTTGTTCTATATTTACCCAAGGCACATTTTTGAACACAGCCTGCTGGTCAGAACACCTTTTCCAACTAGCTAGCAATGTGCATAGCTCACTCACCATTCATGAAAAAACCCCACTATCTGGGCAATCAAAAACCTTAAAATTCTAAATGCCAAAGTTTTCAATAGAAAGTCTTATACTATCTTAGAGATTTTGACATATTATTTTTAATTATATCCTGAGAATTCCCTACCTCTTTTCAATGCAATGTATTAAGTAATAAAATTCTTTTTCCTCTCTAGTTGGAGAATGTGCTTTCTCCTAATAATTAATTGAAACTCATTTATTTGTGAGAAATGTATGCAATTGAATGGACAGTCAGAATGATCAACATATGAAAAATATTGCTTAGGAACACGAACAGAATAAGAGTGAACGCTTTAAGCCTTCTTATAATGTGAAGTTCTTATAGAAATTAGGAGACTAGAGACTGAATCCTCTTTTCTTATAATTATTTCATTGCTGCTTCTGCTTATCACTTTGGATGCATTTCTTTTTCTCAAATAGCAGAGTTGCTTGCCTGAATGAATCAGGACAGCAAAACAGCTGAGAGTGCATTAATGCAAAGGTATTTATGGCAGTGAAATTCTCAATAAAAACACGCTTTTTTTTCCAAACATGGCTCATTAATTGGTGTCATTCTTCTAATACAGTGATTAATGATATACAGCATAATTTAAATTGCTGTAATCTCAACAAGCAGTCAATTAGGACAGTTTGGAGTGAGGGTAAATGTGATTCTTGCCAAGAGAAAGGATTTCTTATTTTCTGTTTTAAAAAGCCTGATCCAAGTGGAAAGATTCCAACTGACCACTGTGTAGTCTGTCTCATACACTTTGCCTTTACGTATAACTTATATTCTGGGTTTATTAACTTTTTTTTTCTCTTTTGGCTTTATTTTTTTTGTCCTTGCTTTACAAACTTGCTTCTTCTCATTGTTACATTCTTTTTCTGCCCTGTTTCTTTTCCTTCTACAAACAAAGATGATATTTATCTTCTTGTGGCTTCCTGCATACCCTTACAATGTACCAAACATGTAGCTCTAAAACAATTGAGCCATTGCCATGCACATTCACCAATCCACACTGTGGGCTTTTTTCTTTGACACCTTTCCCAAAAGAGACATTTTAAATACTTGCTTCAATTTTCATTATATTTCAGATCAGAAGGGATTGTCATATCATTTGCTGCAAGACTCACCCTGGCAAATTTAAATCAAATTAAGAATTAGGTGTTACTGTCTCTAAAATAACTGATACCAAGCTGTCCCAAGCTTATTCAATGGCACAATGTGGAACATGTACTTTGTACCTGAATTGTCCTCAGGTGATTACAGTAGGAAAATCAGACCTTTTGCTTTTTACTAAGCTTATCTTAAAGGCTTCTTAGTCCAAAACTATACACGATGACCAGATTTTAAGTGCATTATCTGACATATCAGGCAAAAATATAAGAAAAAGATTCTCTGATTAGTAGAAGACAATAGCCCCTCTTACCTAACATTCTCCTTCAGTTTACAGTTATCTGTGAACTGGGAGGAAAAAGTCTTTCTTATTCTATAGGAGATCAACAGAAACCTCCAAATAACAAGATCATGCAGAATAGTGATCAGCTTAAGGATACAGTACTGTATGAGCATTTGCACCTCTGTGTATATTTTAATCTTGCAAGAGAAACTTCTTAGACAGAAGAGGGTACAAGCAGGTACTGAATACACCAGTTACAGAATACTGGACCTGTATGCCCAGGTAAGCAAAAGTAAGGAATTTTACAGTCCATTTACAAACAAAAATTTTGTTAAGAGGGAAACATTAGCAATATAGTCTCACTGCTCACCCAGTGGCTCCAACGTTATCAGTATCTCTTTTCTTATCAAACTGCCACTTCCCATAGTATAACTTAAGGAAACTGTACCCCAAACTGCTGCAAACAGCTGTTGTCTCAATTGACAGTAATTACTACTCGCAAGAAGTCACACAGCTATTTTCTACTAATTATTGTATTTTCAGTAATCTCAGTTACAGATTATAATTTTTTTTCTTTTTTTGCTTTCATTCCTTATATTGTACTTTCCATTCATCCTGTTAGCTTATCCATGATAAATTGTACATGGTCATGAGTATGTCTGCTCCTCCCTAGCAGCTTTTGAACTTGTTCAGCAGCTTCAGCCTCACTCAACAAAAGGGGAATATCTAAAAAGTATTAATTACTAACACACCATGTGAAAGTAAAACTTTGGTAGGGTGATATAACCAAGCAAAAAGTTCAGATACTCAAGTGTACTAGATACCAATTAAGTTACATGAGAGATACCTGGAAGTAGACTTCACTATTTCTGATGTTCCCAAAACTAATTGCTATTACTTCTACTGGCTAAAGTACCTACACTACCATCCTGTTGACTTGACTAAGAATTTAAGTGCAAATCTCGTTTAAAAATACTGATTTATGCTCTTCAGTAAATTACTGTCCCTGGATAGTTTCATTGCATTACTCTGTCCAAAGCACAGTGCCAACGTTTTTTTTGGGGAAAGGGGATCCCTCTCTGCACATCCACTTGCAAAGGCTCCACTTTGCAAAACTGTTTATTTTGACCTGAAACATTGTATCTGTGGTCAGGACTCAAAGCTGAGTTTACTCTTCTGTTTCAGGCTTTTACTGTTACGCCAAGCTGCAACTTAACCCAGTCTCAATGAAAATCCCTGGGCACCGGGACACACCCTGAACTACTGCAAAAAAGAGGCTTATTTTGTCACAGGCGATTATAAGTATTTTTAAAGCCTCAAAAAACCTTTTTGGGGAATTTAAAGTCTGATGTAAAGTACTTCAAACCCTTTCACTACACTGTTTGCAAAGGAGCTCCCTGGAAGGCTTGACAAGCTGTTCCAGAGATCGGTCGCAGGACTGGTCAGGTTGGAAGGGGCCGCAGTGATCTGCTTCAACCTCCTTGCTCAAGCAGGGTCATCCCAGAGCACATGGCACAGGATTGAAGCCAAACGGTTCTGGAATATTTCCAGTGAGGGAGACTCCACAACCTCTCTGGTCAATCCGTTCCAGCGCTCAGTCACCCGCACACTAAAGTTCTGCCTTGCATTCGGGTGGAACTTCCCGGGCATCAGTTTCTGTCTGTGTCCTCTTGTCCTATCGCTTGGCACCTCTGACAAGAGCCTGGCTCCATTCTCTTGGCACTCCCCCACGCCTCCTTTAGATATTTATGCACATTGATGATGTTTCCCACAATATGGGCGTTTAACTGGATGCGGAGGGCGGTTTAAGACACGCTACGAGATGCCTTGAGAGGAGTGGCCGTAGGAAAGACCATCCCACCCGGCTCATCCAACCCCACCTTCCCAACCTTTTCCACCCAAAAATCCACTTTTT
>VZRE01001859.1:146616-177807 GCA_013396775.1 Cephalopterus ornatus
GGGAGCGAGGCCGTAGCTCTGCGGGGAAGGGGCGGGGGCTCCAGCGGCGGCCGGAGCCGAGGAAGGGGCAGCCCCGGGCGAAGCGCTGGGGGGCTGCGCCTTCTCCCGCCTCCCCCACCCTTCCCTATCCTTCTCTGACGCTGCGGGGGTTGGGGAGGGGGACACAGGGGCCGATGGCCGAGGTCAACTCCTCGCATTCCCGCCGCTCCCTATCCAGGGCGTTCACGTGGAGGGAAAACTCGCCGGGCCTGGGCGGCGGGGACGGCCCTCGGAGGCTCCCCAGAGGGGTTGGGGTGAGCGCCGGGAAGGCCTCGGCATCCGCGGCTATCCATCCTTCAGACCTCTTCCTCCGGGAGGCGGGGGTAGAACCGGGATGCTCTCATCTCAAGTCGTTGTTATTCTTGTGTCCGAACTTGGATGTGGAATATCTCCTCAGGTTGACCTAATTAGCAACGCAGGTCATTAGATCTAGGTTATTTTATCTGTTGTAGATGGAGCATCTGAGCTGGTGGTTTCTGTAAGTACAGAGGCAAGGGGGAATAATCTCGGGAAAACGCGAGCAGAAGATTTTATGAGGCAGCGATCTCCACACACCCCACCCTGCCAGTAAAGAACCCCTTAACAAATCTGGCTATTCATTAACTGCTGCGTGTGGACAATTTAAGCAGGGAAAGTAGCATTTCTAAGCATAGCAGAACATGCTTGAAAGAGGAGAAGGTGTATGTACTTCTGGAGTCACTATGCAACCATAACACGCCGCTCTGGAGGGAGGAAGTGCTCTTATCAGACACTGATGTTTACGTGTTGTAGCTTCATAGATTTCGAGCTTGTTGTGGACAGAGCTCAAGTGGTGAAATGCAGTGATGATTCAGAAATTATATCTTATGCCTCTTTGAATATAGCAATAATAGGGAGAACGGTGTTAATTAAAGGAGGAACCATATAGGATTAGTTTACGTATCACGTGATGAATTAAGAGGGAAAGATTTCAAATATTCTGAAGCTTCAAAGAGTTTAGAGATGATATTGCAGTGTTCACGGAAGAGGTTTTGTTTTATTTTATTTCTAAATCGTTTTTCAATGGCTGACCTATGCTGTAGAATCTGTATTAATTACACTTTTTTCTTGGACTTGAGGTTTTCTGATTACCACCCAGTATTAACCATGCTGAATACAAATTTTCAATTATAATGCGTTAAAAACTTGCATCCCTGATATGATTTTGAATACTGAACATGGTACTGTTAATATTTTAAATATCACCCTAAAAGTTTGTCAACATCTGAAAAATAAATTTATCAGTAAACTGAATCGCTGAATAAAAAAAGTATTCGATAGATTTTTGTTTGCAGCCTGAGTAAGATGTTATCTCTTTGTATTAAAACATATCTTTGAGGGATGAATCAGTCTTGGTAACATGTTAGGCACTCTCCTAAGATGTAAGCTCTTAAATTTGGACAAGCGTATTTTTAGTTTCAGACACTCCTAGTTAGAATCTCTTGGGCAGCCATAGCAATTACAGCACGAAGCTTATGCTGTTGTCACCGTTGCAGCTGCAGAAAGAGGTAAGGGACAATTACTCCTGTGTGAATAAAGGAACAGCCAGAGGAGCAGAGACTTCACAGCAGACAGGGGATGTGAAAATGAGATGAGGAAATAATTTTGAGATGGCAAGACTGTGAAGTCTGAAAACCTCAAGTTTGAGACGGTTCTTACTTGGTAGAAGTATTCACTTTCACAGCAGTTCTTGGGAGAGGATGTGGCTTCTTGCCAAGGCCTTGCTCACGGCTCTGAAACTACTGAGGCTAACAGCTTATCTCAAAATCTGTGCACTCAAGACAATGCCTGCATCAGAATGTAGTAATCTGCTTTTAGGTTTCTGCATCGCAAAATGTTTACAGTACTCTTACAAATAGATTAAGTCTGAAATAGTTCTAGCTGAAGTTTATATAGGTGTTTTCAGGTATACTGAAATACCAGAAGTGGAATTACATCTTTTTTAGAAATAGAACTCTACCTTTTACTCTCAGAAGTCATATACTAGAAGCTGTCAAATCAATCCTAATTAAAAAATATCATTGTATTTAAGCTTTGTACTGCTACTCATGGATGCTTCTTTAAAATGCCATTTACAGAATTGTATGACTGTGCCAGTGATTTTATTTATATTGAAGTGAAAACCAGGGAAAAATTTGACAGTTTGGGGATACTTAGAGAGGGAAAAGTGTTTATTATCTTTACTGGAAAGTTTGGCTTCTTGTCATTAGTCAACAGAATCCATTGTCAAGATGTGGCCTCTCTAAATAAGGAATATCAGTTTTAAACAACTAGATGAAGTAATAGATACTTGCTGCAATATTACCTGAAGCTTAGTTAGATGAGGGACAGTTTTGGTACAGGAACAAATGCCTGTCACCTGGTCATGAATTGTCTCCCTCAGATTTCATGAGATGTGAAATTTGGAAATATCATGGGCATTAGCAGGTGCCTGTGGAGAAGCCTTCCATCAAGAGTGAAGATCAGCAGCCTAGCTACTTTTGAAATACAGATAGCTGAAAAAATATGGATTACTTTGTAAGCTATGCTTGGTTGTAGAAGTAAGAGTACTATTGAGACATTTATCATTATGTTGCTGTGTGTGTCTTTAGTCTTATACTGCGTAAGTAAGGACTTACCTAAACATAATTCTTACTGATCATATAGTTGTGCAATAATTGGCTGTTTTCTTTGCTTTTCTAAAGCCAAGTGGGATAGGAGTTCTCCATTAAGCTAGGGAATATGGAAACCCCATTATTTCCAACACAAGGCTTCACCTCTACCTACAGACAACTGTATTTTATATTAAAAGAAACATAATCCTACCTCTGCTAGTTCTGAGGCTGTGTTGACGTCAGTCTCTATGATGATAAGTAACTTTACTGTTGCTTTGATAAATTTACTGTAATCTCCACAGTATTGATTGAGAATCTTCTGACATCCCTTACTTTTCTCTGCAAGATCCCAAAAGGTGTTAGTTTTCACTTTTTGCTGTTTTAACCGTGCGGTTTCCTTATATGTGCAAATGTATTGCCAAGCTTTTAACTCCTTTTACTCATCTTTTGGATCCTCTAAGATCCTTTAATGTGATTCTCTGACTAATTTTTGGCTTTTCAGCTTTCTTTGGATTTCTTTGGAGTTGTTTTGGTATGCATTCAGATTGATCTGATGTCCTTATCCAAATGCAATTTTATGCTAACATTACTACTTTTTTATTAAACAGTATCACTTCTAGAAAGAAGTTGTACCTGTTAATTTGAAAGAACTTTCACTTTTTATCTCATCTCTGTTGTAAAGACTGCTCTGTAGTGCATTTTCCCTGGGTGAGGCTCTCCATTAGCTTTTTATTTACCATAAGAGCTGAGAAAGTTCATCATCGAAACAGGTCACTTTTTTCCTGCTGGAGTTTTTCTGTTGGCTTTTGGGAACATTGAACTTCACATGAGTGCTTCCAATGCTTGAAGTGGGATTGCCTTTGCATTCTCTGGTCTCTCAGAGCTACCCAGCTGTGCTGCAGTATAACATCTGGTTTACACTATGGATTCTGTTTAAATATGATGCTTCTGTCTATCTAAAAATTCTGTCTCTCTAATTTCTAACCTGAACTGCTGTCCAGTGTGCTTGCTTTTGCTCTCGACTTTACAGTTGTGTAGTATATAATCCAATTTCTTGTGTTACAATTCATCCATTATTTCCTTCTTCATGTTAATTGTAAACATTAAGAAGAAGGATACGAAGGTGTTGGAGGTCATAAGTGAGATGTAAATTTGGTATGCTCTGTGGGGCTTAACAAATGTTTTGACTTGTCAAAGTGTTTGCTGACCAAAGGTGACTGAAGTCCAAGTGTTTGCTGAACTAAAATGAATTCTTATGAATTCAGTTAGTGTCCTGCCCAGTGCTTTGATTTGGCTATTTTAACCCAAGGTTAAAATGTTTTCTTGTAACATTTTTGATCTCCATTTGTTATTAATTCTTAGAGTTGCTATAGGTCTGCTGCAGACAGGTGAGAAATACTTTGTGTCTCAATGATAGAAACTTTGTATAGTCTTTTAGAAAAGGTCCAGTGATTTCTTCAGCGAGCTTATCCTATTTCCTAGTTTAGTTGCTTGCAACTACTTGAAGATCTTGAATTTTTAGCATTAGTGCCAGGTTCTGTTTTTTAAACAATTTGAGACAGACTGGTAAAAACATGTCTCTGTATTTGGAACAAAATGGATTTTACCAGGGAAGTTGATTGTGACTTGTGAGACTAATCCTAGATATCTGAATTTTAATGGCATATGTGTACCTGTTGTCTTAAGGCTAACTATAACTTTCAAAGTATGAGTTGCTCATGTCAGGGAAAAAGTACCTAAATAACAACTAGGTGTGCATGCTTCCTTCTAAATCTTCAGGAAACCATAAACCACACTAATACAAATAGTAAAACTGTGAAAAGGTAGGCAGCCATCTCTTTCTGATTCATATGTCTGCCTTGTGTCTTGTTCAGCATGGCCTTTCTGGAAAGCCTTCTAATATATTTTGAAATAATCTGCCAAATTAAAAATTGGTAGCAACAGTAAGGATCCAAACATCTGTAATTTACATGGTCTGTTGCAGGAGAGCCACCAGTGAAATGACAGGATTTGCTAATTTCCCTCTTCTCTGCTCTTTTTTTTTTTTTTAATTCCTTTTTTAGATGTCCTGTACAAAACTTGAGGCAGTATCTCTTTAAACAAGTTGATTCTCTTATCTGATTAAATGAGTGTGATATAAATAACATTCTTAAAATGGTTAACACTGGTGTTTCTCTGCATACATGAGCAGATTTGCGTTGGAGTAGTGAATCCTTGATATAACCTTGATGAATCCTTGATAGTGATTCATTTGTCTAGAACTTAAGTCAGGTGAGCTCTAGAAAGACAACTGTCATCTCTTAGGTTTGTTTATCCGAATGAAACTTTCTCTACACTGTTAGCTCTTGGAAGGTACAGTAACTGACTGCCAAGGTCACTATGCAATGAAAAACAATCAAGTTGAACACGGTATATGCTTTTGTGACTTATTCTTCCGTCTTGCCTGATATTTGGATTTCTTTGCTTTTTCTCAAGGATGTATTATTTTGGGTTTTAAGATTGATGGTCAAGTGTAGTAGAATTGACATAAATACAAAGAAAGCCTAATACTTTCCTCTCTATCAGTACTTTTGCTCCTGAAGAATTCTGGACCACTGGGAGATTCTTCTCCATACTTCCAGAAATGCTGCTACTTGACAAAGACATCAGGAAAAGTTCTCATGTCATCAGGAAAAGTTCTCATGTCCTTTTTGATCCAGTGTGGGCTGAAATCTTGGGCCTGCTCTGTGTTTCCTAATGTATATTACCTGTATGTAGGAAGTCATTGTGGGCTAAAAGATGTTATTCATGGTGCTTCGAATATGGAAGAAACTTGCACTTCACATTTGCAAGGATGTTTGCCTTAACATATTTTTTAAGCATTTTGCTAAGTGTATAAATGTTCCATGAGGTAACCTTTTCAGTAGCCTTTTGAGGATAAGGCTTATTTAAAATGTAAAGTGGAGAACCTAAAGTATCTCTAGTATTGGGGAGAGTATATTTTCTCAGATTTTGGCAACTCCTTTGAGAATGCACATGAAGTTTCCTGATCAGAGGTCATAACTACCTCCAAGGTATACTCCAAGGATGTATATTATATTAGGGAATTAAGAATTACTTTTTTTTTTAAATATGTAATTCAATGCTATAGGTCTGCTTCATCTGGTTTGAGATTGCTCTGCAGTCTTCCTCTTTTCAGTTCCCCTTCCCCGTCCCTGAATTATTGGCTGTGCAGTTGCAAGGTGCACCACACAGGGAACTGATAAGTAGGAGGCTGATTCTCTTTCTTTTCTCCCCCAAGAGTGCCTCAGTTCACAACTTCAGAGAAGGTCATCTGGGGAGAAGGGAAGAGATGACAATGAGTGGGTGGGCATCAGGGGAGGGAATCAGGAATCAGGAGTTGAATCTGAAGTTTTACGTTTGTTCATGTCGTCATGGAGCCATGGTGTGAACACAGAAAGGTGAATGGTTTGGTTGTCTGTGCTAATGGAATAGCTGAATATATAATTGCTTCCATAAAGACAACAAAATTTACTAGCAGTGAGAAGGCCTGTGTGTTAAGATTATTTCTAATTACAGGATGCATAAAGAGGTGAGATTTCAATATTGCTCTCTCTTTAAACTGAAAACCCCCTAACGAATCACCTGTATGGAGACAAAGGGTTCATTTTCGGCTGGAATCACTTTGAAACATGTAGTAAGTTTCTTTGCTAATTCCTATGTTGAATTCTTCATTGTAGAGAACTTGAACAATGAAGTTCTGATTTGCCTCAAGCAGTTCTTTCCTGATGAAGATCACAATCTGGTAATCTGTGTGACAGCCTGCAGCAGTCTTTTTCCTAACTGCATCTACAAGCTAGCTCTTTGCATGGGAAAGTTTTGAGCTATGCTTTGAAGTGGAAATCATAATATTATTCATCTTTAAACATACTGGAAATTAAGTGTGCAGATACATATATACTGAGTTTGAACATCCTGTAGTATGTGTGGTTCAGCTTTGTTAGAACTTTAAACAAATTTTAGTCTCCTTCATATGGAATTGCACTATGATTATGCATGTACTTAACCTCGTGTAACAAATGCTACCAAGTTGTTTGAAGACTTTCTTTACAAAGCATTTAATACCTAGGGGGGTTGTAACTATTCAGTAGTGGTTTTCTGGTTGTGCAATTTTGTTTCCTGAGGTTGCTTGATAATCAACAATTTATTAATAATGCAACATATCTCACTTTTCTCACTCCTCACACCAGTGCTTTTTAAATTTTTAAAATTTCCTTTAGTATTCCTAAAGAAAGTTTATATAGCAGTGTGTAACTGTAGTGCTATTTCTTTCCATACTAGCTAGAGGACACATAGCAGCTAGAAGACACAGATGTATCTTTTGAAACCAGCAAGTTGTGAAAACAGCAATTGTTGCACAACTAAGACCTCCTAACAACGTATTTTAATAACTACTTATACAATTGAGGTATGAGACACCTAAAAGCTCTTTTGTACTCTGTAAGAGCTGCAGTTGCAAAGTACCCGTACGGACTAAGACCTAATTAAATTGGTTTAGTATCAGACTTGAAACTTTGATAAGTTTTAGGCATTTTAAACATTTTAAAATGTTCTTTTTTTTTCCATGAGCAGAAACCTGTGAAAAGCAGAGTTGTAGGTACTTGCATGGCAACTAGAGTTTTTCTATTTGAACTTCCTCAAACTGTGAGAAAAATTGGAGGAACTGAAACAACATAATCTGTTTTCTTTACTTTGTGGCTTAGTTAGGACTTGTTGCTAAAACAAATTGATGTGACCCACATTACGGGATAGGAAAATGGAACAAGTAAAAAATACCCTTAAATTAATGCCAGAGTGCTATACAGAGAGATGAGGATTTTCAACCTTATGTAATAGAATCTTTTTTAAAGGTCACCACCAGCAAAATTTGCATGTTCCAGGCCCAAGTATTTCTTGTATTTCCTCTCCACATTTACCTTCCCTGAACTCTGCTCTGTCCTAAATACAACCAAATATTTAATTAACCTAGTAATTATGTAGGACTGTTGGCTACATTAAATCATTCAAATGCAAGATAGGTAGATTGTATAATTTTAGATCTTATTTCCAAATGTTCTGTGGGAGAGAGCTGGTTAATCAAAATAGCAGCTATTAAAAATCTTTAACTCATCTGTACATTTAAAATCAGTATTAATTTTGTCTACTCGTTGGTATTACAGCTGAAATAAAGATGTTATTTCTATAGCAGGAGGCAAAGTAAAATTTGTTTTTAAGCATGTAGTCTTAACTTTGAGCCTCTTGGCTTGATTTTTAAGTCAAATAAGTTTATAAGATGCAAATTCTGCATTCAGTTTTGGACTTTAATTCCATTTTGTGCTTGTATACACATAAAAACAAAACTAGAGAAAAATGTCTTAAGTGTTTGGGAAAATTATAAGAATGTAAGGCGGTACTTTTCCATACAGATCTATTTTGATTAGGTGAATATATAACAAAATATTTTTGTTGTCTTCACAGGACTCCTGGTTTGTTTTCTTTTTCCTGAAGTGCTGACTCTCTAAGCCTTTTATTGTACTGCCTTTAAGTTTGTGAAGAAAAGGTTAAAAAAATGAGTAGTCCAAAGTATTCAGATAGTGACAGATGCATTAAATACTACTTTAAGCATATTCCTGTTGATAGTCTGTATTCATTATAAAACTCTTTCAAGTTGTAAGTGGTGTCATTAGTCATTTAAGCTGTGTGCACATCTGTGCATCTGTATGTTTTTTCATTGAAGAATCCTACTTGAAGAACTACCCAAAAATATTCATCTGAATATTCAAAAATTAAAAGAAAAAGCCAAAAGATGGCTTGGACAAAATTTGACTAAGTTTGAAAGTGATCATCTTTCTAGATGCAACATGTTTAGAAAAGAAGCAGGTGCAGATTCAGGATGTTCTCTTATGAATGTATAGCTCTGTATTAATTTTTTCCTCCTCTGACTTCAGCAGTTATGCTTAGATAAATAAGACTCTAGAAGAAAGTTGTTAACAGCAGCAGCTCTTATGGGGACAAACAGCTGGTGTTTCCAAACCTCACTGAAAAGTGTGGAGCTATCACTGCAAGTAGAGTCCACTGTTGTGCAGTATTTAGATTAAGTGCCTTTGAGAAGTCTTATGAAACTGTGCAAACTCCTAGGACAGAATTTCTCATTAAGTTTCTCTTTGTCTTTTTTTTGTGACTGTTTTTATCTTAGAGAGGAAACCTTAGGTTTTTAAAAAAACCCAAATCCCCCCCCAAAAAACTAACAACCATGAAACTAGTCATTATTGTGATGTTTCTTCTATGAGTAGATTTCTTGTGAATAAATTTTATTATTTCTGTTGTATATGTGTGTCTTAGAAGAATTGTGTAAGTGGAAAGCAATCATGATTTTGTTCATAGCCAGAAAAATGTAAGTACTGAAGAATAATAAATAAATAAAAAAACCCGCCCTGGGAATGATACTGGACATCAGTCAACCAGATGATAATCTCATTCTTGGTTTGGATTTTTTTTCCTGAAGAATAATTTATTCTAACTTAGTAATAAATCACCTTAGCTTGCAACTGGAAAACTCCTCTAAATATTGTGTTGCTTCCTATGAGTCAGAAAGGTATATCTAGGCTTAAAAGTACTTTGAAGTAGCAGCTTATATTCAGAAATGGGCTTTTTGATCATCTCTAATATTGACCATCTCTTTATAAACTGAATATAAACAAGGGAAAAGCCTATATGTGTCCGTTTTACTTGAAGCATATTTCCAGATAATAGAATCACAGATCTGATTCTGTGTAAACAGGTGTTATGGTTACAAGAAGGGCTTTAAAGAGTGGTTTCTTAGTTCTATGCAGTACTTTGGTAACTGGAGCTCTCACCCAGGACAGAGGAGGAAAAAATATTTAACTCCATTTTCTCAAGGAAGAATAAGTTTGGTTGATTTCCAGTGTTGCAGCTGCTGTTTATGGGATATACTTGAATAGAAGTGAGAGTGTATATTTTAGATTCTTGTTATTGAAACTGTTCCAATTCAATGTGAAACAGAAGTTCAACCTGCTGAGAGTGAGTGTGAGGATAGGTCGGGTATATCTGCAGTTGCCTTTCTTGCTTAGAAAGGAGGCAGAAAACTGGGTTTTAGTCTCTGTTCTGCAGAGCTCCTCTCTTACAAATTACTATTGTGGCCAGTTAAGATTTGTGCACAAATAAATAGCTTCATCTCGAGGGACAAAATTGGCTTTGTTCTTATACCTTTGGATATACTTAAAAATGTATTTTAGACCTCTGAAGTTCAAACACTGTTCTCTAGAGGAGAGAACTGAATCTCTGATCTTTCACATCCTGATTAAGTGTGGAATTTGAGGAGATGGTTCAATGGAATCTCTTAATCTCTTGAAGGGAGGGGCTTCCATTCACTAGGGAAGTTCAGCAGGGTGCTTATGATCCTACAGTTCTTTTACATATTTTGTGAGGCATCCTTTTTTTTCCATTTGTTTTTTTCCCCCCTCCAGATGGCCACCCTCAGCATCTCCACGATCAGCCTGCTTTGTTGTCTAATCCTGAATTTATGACTTTGCGCTTGTTTTCAGTATTTATGTTCGATTATATAGTAGGACATTTTACTGTGAGAAATCTTGTAGGGATTAAAAATTAAAGACCTTAGAGGTTTATGTGTGGATTGATTATATGTGGAATAAGGAAAAGTTCCTGAAATACTGATGTAAAAATCTGTGAAGTGGGAGCAGGAGAGCCAAAATTTCATTTCACTTTGTTAATTTTTATTTCAAATTGACATTCTGTGTTTGTGTTTTCTTTGAACATAGTGCTCTTTCTGTTCCATCCATTTCCCTGTTCCTAATGAGTAAGTTTCTGATTTAGGTTATTGAAGTCCTTTAATAACATGCACAGGTATCTTTGTAACCATGTAGACTATGTTATTTAAAGTTCAGATCAGAGTTCTAGTTTTTAATGCAAATAATAATTTAAAAAGCCACTCTTTCCTCCTATAATTTCTATTGCAGTTGTAGTGATGAAGAAAATTTCTTAGAAACTAAAAGGAAGAATCAATTTTCTGTCACAAAGAATTTACATAGAATTAATGAAAAGTAAGTCTTTACCTTAAACTTCCGATCTTACCTCTAAAGACCCTGCTGCCATGATTGTTTGTAAAACAATGAAAATTTCTGAGTATGGATATTTGTGAAAATTTAAGGTTGGAATATTTCATGAATGATACCATAAGTACTTCAGTAAAAATTCCTGTTCCATCTGTAAAGTAAACAGAGAGAAAACAGTCTCTCTGAAAAAAATGAAGTACAGTTTGTAAAAGCACAGATTTGTCCATTGAAAGTGTATTATTCTACCCTCAGCATAGAATAACACTGAATGAAAATAGAAGATGAAAACGTGTTTTACCTCAGGATAGTAGAGCAGTTATTAAAGTGTGGGAGCTTCTCAGAATGGAACAGTTCAACACAAGTGCTTATCAAGTCTAGATTTTAAGATACATATCACAAAAAGGGTGTGTGTCTATATGTACATATATGATCTCACAGTAGTGCAGGGGGAAAAGCTTGTATTTTAGTAGAAAAGGGGAAAAGAGAATTTTTAATATGCTTCCAATTTCTAGTAACCGCCTGCTTGTGTGCACCCTTCTCTTCAAGAGATAATCCGTAAGTGCTTCCGTATTATTTCTTAATGCATCTTTGTGGGAAATAATTATACAAATTACAAAAGCTTACCTGGATGCTTTGAAGCCCAACTGTTTGTGTTTGTAATTGACTCTTTTTCCTCTAAATTTCTTTGCTTGGACTTTAATTGTGATCTAGAGGTGGAACTAATGCTGCTGGTCTTGATTGTCAATTATGCTTTTGTAAAATTATCTAAAGTACGTGGACTGCATAGTTTTAGCAAAACTAGCCTGATAATAGTTTTAAAATTTTGGAATAGTTATACAAATGAGGTGAAGAATAATAATTTTGAGTGTTAGTGAAGCACTTTGCATTGCTTCAAAAAGGGCCAGCAAACAGTCACAGCATTTGAACACAGCAGAATAAGACCTTATAAGAAGTCTTCACTGCTGACTTAGCTATCCCAATCTCAAATTGTATTGTAAATAGATATAAATTAAATTTAACGTTTGTCTTTCATAAAACTAATGAAAATCATATCATTTGGTATTTTGAACTACAACATTCCAGGAGATACACATATAACCTGTATTTTTCAAGTTGTGTGTTAAGGTATGTTGTTCATGGGGTGTATAATCAGTTGTGTGGTTCCTTGGTCCATCTTTCTCTTGGGCCATTTTCCTTTTCATGAATTTGAAGAGTTTCCCCATTTTAGCTGTAGCCTTCCCTTTCAGGAAGATGTTTGTCACTTCTTGGGAAGGCATATTCTTGCAATTAGTTGATTTTTAAAGGGCACAAGATTAAAGCTGTGGGTACTTGGTTAAACCTCAACATACACGTCTTGGTTCAGATTTGGAGTGTACATTTGGAATCAGTTTCTTGACTGTCTCCACTTGCCTTGCTTTTATGCAATGTGCTGTTGTACCTGGATGGAATGTGCTCACTTAGGTCTGAGTGAAATGAAGCAAAAACTTTTACATTTATGGGCATTCAGCCAGGTAAGTTCTAGTTCAGACCAATCCCCCCATGTATTATATGTACTGGAGGTTCTCAACATCAGCGGAGTACTTTCTGAGTCCACTTGTACTAAGATCTGGTGTCTGCAAATGCAGGTGCAGCTGAAGTGAAGTCACAACAAATTGCCTAATCTGATGCCTGTCAAAACACTCTATGGTTTATATGCAATAGACTCCATATCATTGCATGTAAAATTATTTTCCTTAATAAGCTGTTGATTTTTGCATATGTTTGGTAACTTCTACTCTTCACATTTTCTTTCTGTCTTGCTCTGAATTGCTTGTGCATCAGGTGAGTTTCAGAAATGTACTAGTCAAGATGTCTTTCTTAAAGCATTTGGTCTGTTTAGTGTGTTCAAGTGGCTTTAAAGGTAGTTAACAGATACTTTAGTTATAGAATCAACTGCCTGTAGTTCCTTCTCATCTCTTTGAAAAGTCTTAAACTGGTGGTTTTTTTCACTTTTTTTCTCCCGTGAGCTATTAGGAATTGCATTTAGTTGCTGGATGTTGAAACCACAGGAGGTGTACATTTTTTTTCAAAGTAGCTGTAACATTCTTCTGTTCACTCCATCTACCTTATGGCTGTGTTATTTAAAAAAGCGTGGAGGAAGGACAGAGTGCTAGATCATAAAGTTTTTATTAGGGTTGCCGTGAGTGAGACATGAGTTAGTTTCTAACTTCCACCCAAAAAGAATAAGCAATAGAAATTTTGCCTGCTTTAACTTTATGGCACGTGGTATATTGCACGCTAGGAAAACAACATTTCCTTTGGCAAAACTATTAGAAACCTTTCTTTGGATCTGGTAGAAGTACAGACAATGTATACCAGGGAACAGTTCGGATCCAAAAATTGTTTGACAAGAATGCATGCAGTTGATTTTAAGTAATTCTTTTCAATGACTCAAAATTAAGTTATAGAAGTTAGTTGTCTCTTTTTTTCTTAAAGTAGTTAGCAAGTTCCAAATGAGCAGTCTCTACTCAGGAAGCCTGGTAGAGGAGTGCCAACATGGAGAAAGTTTCTTGGATGAGGGCCAGCTTGACAAATGCAAGCAGGCAAGCCTTGTGTCCAGACTTGTGTTTCAGCTTATGCGCATGGATTTAATGTCGTTAGAGCTCAGGCACTGTGGCATGCTTTGCAGCAAAAATACTACAGTACAATGTGCTCGGTTTCATTTGCTCTGGTTTTTATGTTGGAGGATTAAGGGGAGGGGAAAGGATCAACTACCCAGGATGCTCTGTTTGGAGGAGTAAGTGAATTTGATTGTCGTCAGACCTAGATTGCCATATGAGTTCTGAAAAGCGTTTGGCTCCTGAGGATAACTGCTCTAAAAATAGATTTGGAGGAGAGGTTTCTCTTGGGTCCAGTTTCGGGTTCCAGCTGAGCTGGCTTTAGGAAACTTTTTTGCTCCTGTTGCAAGACTGGAGTGAGGATAAATCGTTTCTTACTCTGCCTTTTTTTTGGGAGATACTGACATACTCGCTCTGTCTGTGGAAATCGAGCGCTAATGTTATGGCTGACGACACAGGTATAGTCCTAATGTTTTTTGTGAGCAAATGGAAAATGTGTACTTGCATATACCGGTTATGTCTGATTTTGTAATCGGCAAAGTAACCGGCTTACTGTCATTTGTTGGTGTTTGCTTGTCAGTTTGCCGTTCTAGTCCGTGTAAGTGTCTGCATCTGTTCTCTTTGATTATATGTTCTCTGGACTAGAGGTATTTCATGAGTTTAAGGCAGGTGGTTGATTGTAACGTTTTTTGCTTGAGTAGAGCATATGTTAACATAAGAGACATTGTTTTGTCTTCAAATATCTGACTTCAGTGTTATTTTTGGAGTGTGTAAAATTGCTAGGTGTTGCGAAGGTAAGCTAAAGAAAAGGGACTTCCTACGTTTTTGTCTAGGAGTGACTTGATGAGGGAGTGGGTGAGGTACAGGATTTTATAGATTTGCCGTTGAGGAATGGAGTGCGCTTTAAGACTTTCTGATGTCTGCATAAAGACATCTGGTGGTGTAAGCACAGGCTTACCAGATATGGCAAGTGACCTACTTTTGACATAGCTAGCAGCATGCGCAGGGAAAGGGCTTGAGTTGAGAATTAACTGTTTGGAATGAGCTCTGAGCCAGCTTCAATGCATGCAGTGTTTTGTTCTGACCCTGTACGTAGCGCTATTTGTGCAGAGCATAGGTACATTCTGTGTTACGTAAGTTCCATTTATATAAAAGTGTTGCGTGATCATGCTGTCATGGTTGAGTTGTTTTTCAAGAGTTTTGAAAATAGTTTTGCTAGAAGGTAGGAAGCCACAGCATAGAAATGTACCTTTGTGACTGTTGTGAATTATATTTTTATAGCAGAATCTGTTTTTGAGGAATTAGCATGAAATAGTCCTTTATACTGGAAAAAATATGAACAACTATGCTCAGTTACTTAAAGAAGTTGTCTTTTTTCATTTTCTTGTTCTTCCAACAAGTAAAGCTCCTTCCCTCAGAGGCAACTAGCAGTAAACAGTAGAAAACAGTGAGATAAATGACTGTAAAATGCAGCAAGATCCTCTTTCCTATTTGCTATAGAACAAAGTTGTAACATGGAATCCTTTAAAATGTTTTTAGCCCTGGAGTTTAATTTTAAATATATACTATGCTTTTGTTGACTGCCTTGGAACACAGGTGTAGTGAAGCCCTGCTGTTACATACTATAACTATTTATTTCTGAATATTAACATTTCCAGCTCAAGAATACTTCAAGTAAATTCATATACAGTCGAGCACATTTCTGAATGTTTTGATGCATGGTGCTTCTCTTTCCCTCTATTTCCAGGCTACCTGTGCATTTCCCACAAGAGAGATGTTAAAATGATCTGAGTATATGGACCTTGCACATATTTAATTAGGGGCTCTGCAGTAGCAAGTGATGCATGTCTGAGTTGTCTCAATTTCTTTCTGAATATTATTGGACATTTGTGTTTAATGTAGAAAAGAAACTAAATAATTGGTATTTGTTCTTCGAAGGGAGTAGTCTCATTAAAAGAATTTTTTTCTTCAATAAAATGCTGAGCTGAGTAAGAGTTGACGTGGGTCAGTGGAGATTTTATTGGTATATAGCACAATGAATATAATAAAAAGGGCAGTTTATTACAGCTGTAAACCTGATGGCAAGCACGGTCTGAAAGTACTTCTATATAGTATCTGTTACAGAAATAATTCAGTTACCAATCTCTCATTACTTATCTTTCAGAGCTACTCCATTTTATTGTAAAAAACAATTGCATTGCTGTTGAGTATTTTTAGTCTTTTTCTATGATCAGTGCTGATAAATGCATCAAACATTACTTGCAAGTAGTATGATAACTTCTTATTATATTATTACAATATTCATGACAAAGTTCATTGAGTCCTTCAAAATATATAGGAAATAATTTTGCTTGAATAACTGGAACTGCATGTGACTGAACTGGCAAAAGTTGGTTCTTAGAACAGAATGAAGTGGAATAGACTGATGGACATGAAACTGCAGCCAAGTGCCAGCTTTGTAGCAGTGATATCAGGAGGCAGAAAAGCAGACCTTGAGCTTTGGAGAAAGGCCACAGGCATCTTTTTGCTTACAAATTTATTTACTACATTTATTTACTCTTTTGCCAAAAAGTTTATATCTTTGCTAGTGGCAAAGCCCATTTGAAACCTGCTACCCATATCTAGGTCAAAGTCTGTCTTTTTCCAGTGGTTAGTTTATAACTTTTGTATTTTTTATATATGTTTATTTTCCATATGCACAGTTATTAATGAAATTGTGATTTGCGTTATGTCTCTGTGTCATCCTTTTACTTGTATGTTCCATTGGACTGGATGTCTAAAGTTATTTATCATGGAGTGAATCTCTGTTTGATTCTAAGCTATAGGGAAGATGTTTTTAGTTGGTTAAGTGTCTGTCTTAACTTGGAGTCTTACCCTTAATATGGTTCAGATTTTAGAGCTTTCTCAGGCTATTTGAATCGTCACGTTGGTTCTTTGAGCTATTTCAAGTACTATTGAAACTTGATTCAAGAGAAACGCTTCTCTTGTGAAGCTTTTCTGCTGGCCATAGTGTCCTCTGGTGGCAGCCTGGGAACTGCGGGCACAAATGCAAAGCATCTCAAAAATGTTAAGCTCTGTGTAAAGACACAAGGAAGGGGCGAGGGAGAGCAAGGCGGGATTTCTGGCTGAGTTGTGAGACAAATTAGATGGGGGCATTTGGTGTTCGGTTGCTTATGCGGCTTTTGCTTAGATAATCATCAAGCTTCCCACGGTAATTCCCAGTGACATGAAAAGCAAGTAACGGTAGTGGTGAAGTTTGAAAATAAAAACTGAACAAAACCCAAACAAACCCCACCTCAACAACAAAAAAACAGCAAAAAACTTGCTCAAATGTCTTATATTCTGTATAGTCATAAGAAACAAGTTTTCTAATTATATCCTCAATAATAATCCATTTTTCTTACTTCGTCTTATTTTAACAGAGACTAAGCATGGAGGAAGCAAGAATGGAAAGAAAGAAGGCCTCTCTGGAAGCTCATTTTTCACCTGGTTTATGGTAATTGCTTTGCTGGGAGTTTGGACATCAGTAGCAGTTGTCTGGTTTGAACTTGTAGATTATAAAGAAGTTCTAGGTAAGAATTTTAAATCTTAAGATTCTTCTAATAATATTATGATATTCATTAAATGAAGGCCATTTTTAATGTTTAGATAGATGATTTGACTACTGCAGTGTTTGCAAATGATCTACATGATAAGAATAAGCAAGGTATTTCAAAAACTGTGTTTTAACACTGAACGCTGTTGAGTTAAAACGGGATTCTCATAAGACTGAAAAAGCATCATCCTTTGGGATCTCTTTGTAACATGTATACTGTAGTTCATTTGAGAAGTGAGCTAAATATGCATGGTTTGAATATAAACTCTCAGAAACTTGCAGCAGTGGTTGAAAGTGGGCAGCTAATGTTATTCCTCCTCTGATGGACTGTGATGCCTGTAGGGTCAGGATAACGAATCAGTCATCCTCTCATGAGTGAGCAGTTCACTGACCTCAGCTTTAAGCTTATAACGGTGATAATGGTATGTCAATATGATCTCAACATGACAATTTTAAGAGATTACTGTTAATAAAATATTTAAGGGTGTAAATTAATGTCTGCAATTTCAAGATGTATGTCCACAGGTACGGCTGTTGTACTTGATGTTGTAGGATTTAACATGCACTTTTGCAACTGGTGGTTTTACAAAATTAAAAAATCTGTTGGAACATGCTTTTTTTGATCTGGACCAATTTTTTAAGAGAAGCTTCTGGTTTGCAACTTAATTGGGTCTAGTGATGCAAATAATGGTTTTCATATTTTTACCACGCATGCAGCCAAAGCAAAGGATTTCCGTTATAACTTGTCAGAGGTCCTACAAGGTAGGATATTGGAGAAATGAGCTTGCTTTACAGTCCCTTGGCTGAAAGTTTTGATTTATTTTGTTATGTTTTTAATTGTTTTTGAGAATTACATTTCTTCTGTTGTGACATGAAACTCAGTCATTTCTCATCTGTCTCATTCTTCATGGTTTTGAAGATGATATTATTCTTATTTCTGGAGAATTACATTTTTGCACCAGTCTACTGTGTTAAACCATAAACTGATAAAGATACTTTCTAGTGTATTGCTTCCATACGATGCTGATGGATGTATTTTTTACTGTTCTAGACCCAAGTCTGAATTTTTTCTTCCACAAAACTGTTTTCTAATTTTCTAAGTACCATATTAAGAACTATATTTCATTTATTTTGTTAGCAATAAAGTTCTGTCTCCATTTAGAGAATGACAAGTGTAATATATTGTCAAACAACAAGGACACAGAGTTCTTCTGCAAACTGTGCAGAGTTTTAATCCTGTTAAAAATTATGTCTGAATTTTATCAAACCTGTAATAAGATACATCTCTACTCACTTGATGATCCTAGGGCACTTCAAATCTTGGATACCACAGTTCTATGCTGAAAATTCTCTTTTAGTAGAAACTGATTTCTTCTTTTGCATGTACCTAGGGCTGACAGAGCTGCAGTTTCAAAAATAAAAGTGAAAAATCTAATTTACTAGTCATGTATGAAAGAACAGACAACATTTTTTGTCTGCATGGAAGGTTAGACAATTGTTGATAAAATTTATGAATGTTTTCCTTTGTCTGGAAGGTGGACTGCTTACTTTCTATTAACTTGGCACTAAAAATTTTGTACTTTATGTATCTCTTTTCTGAGAATTTAGAATTTCAGGAAGCATGTAATCAGAAAATAAATGCTGATTATTTGGTTAGTGTTTTGTTTTATCATTTTTTTTCCCCTCAAACATGTCCAACATTCCCTGCGAGCTTAAATTTTATTCCAAGCAAAGCATGTTCACTTCAAGTATGTAACTACAGAACATGCAGAAAAAAACCAAACTTGTGTTCAGTCTCAAATCTAGGAGATACAGAAAGGAACTTGAAATATTTGTAGTATTTTCCAGGAAATTTGAAGTGTGGTTACGAGTACATGTAAATTGTTAAAAAACATATGGTTACAATCTAGCATTGACAATTAGTCACTGCACATTGAAAACACTGTGCTGGAAACAAATGGCTGAATTGTCTTTTCCTCCTCTCTTTGTACTCCTAGGCAAGCTTGGGATTTATGATGCTGATGGAGATGGAGATTTCGATGTGGAAGATGCTAAAGTATTGCTAGGCAAGTACAAATATGGACAGAATAATCTATATAATTCAGTTGGCATGTTCAAGTTTGGCTTTTTTTTTTTTTATGTCAAAACAGTATTTCTGGTTTTTGTTTTTCTAATTGGAGAACTTAAATTGATTTAATTGTGATGGGTTTTTTTTCATAAGGCAAGTTGTAGGATGGGCTGTGAAACTTGTAGCAATTTTTGTTCTTTTTCTTCTAATATAGCAATGTAAGTGGAAAGCATTTAATTACTTACAGGATGATTTTGAAATTAGGTGTTTGCTGCTGTATTGACTGTTAAAAGATGGTGGTGATTGTTAATAAATTTATCAGATGTAGGACCTACGATGTTTCAAGAGTTAAAACATTGTTTATGTTAACATTTTAAGCCAGGCCCACTTTATAATGACTTTGAACATGCCTTTGTACTTCTTAGATGACTGTTTGTATAGTGTATTTTTGTACTGTCTTTCCTCTATTCTGAATTCTCCACAAGCCTGTTCACTTTATTTGCCCTTCGGAAATAGTACATGACGCGAATTTTTCTTCTTTGACATTGCAACACTGAGTTTAGGCTTCTGTTCCTTTTAATTTGTGAGAATGTCTTTCTGCTCACTGTGTATCTTCAAAGGGGAATTTCAGTCGCTAGACATATTTCATGATATTGCTCTTCTAACTACATCTTTTTAAAGCACTGCCATCTTCCACTTCCCAGTCAAGCATTGCATAGATACTTCTTGCATACCTGATGTTAGAAAGTGTAGTTTTCTTTCATTGGTTTGTTCAAATGTACACCTGTCCTGAGCACACAAACCTGACAAATTAAACAAATGAACAAAACAACAAAAAACCCATCAGAGTAAATAATAGCTTGAGCAGAGGACAAGTGGAATGTATCAAACTAATAAAAGTTATCAGTAGTATATTAGGATGTTATGGTTTGCTATTTGAAATTCATGCTCCATAAAAATCAGTTTATCATCAGATTATTTTTTCCTGCTTATATCTGGAGGGATAAGCAAGTCTTTGGAGGATGTGTGTTCATTTGTTTAATTCCGTCATGGTTTAAAGAAAACCCATGTAATCAAAATTACTGAACCAGTTTGCAGTGGTGTGAATGTGAGGCACTCCAAAGAATCTTCGGTTCCCTGAATGGCTTCAGAGCCACAGACTGAGTGTTAATTATTAGGGGTGAATAAGGTAACGCTTCATATAGTTATCATCCTAATCTTTATCTATTATGTAGCGTATGGAAGGGGGTATCCATTTCTTGTGGCTCCTATTGGTTGGATTCAGATTGCCAGGGTGGTAGCCAGGAACATTCTGCTGCTTTGTTACATCTGTTTTATGCAGCTTGATATAGCCGGGAATTCTGCCAGTACATGGAAGTGTTTCTATTATAAGCTTGTCTTATCACGCATTTAAACCTTATACTTCAAACGTGACATTAAAAGGTCACAGGTGAAAATTTATTTTTATTATTTTTGAATAATTGCTTAGAAATATTATTTAATCTCAATTAAATTTGATGATAATTTCTGCAGTACAAAAGACATGATAAATTTTGAAACTTTGTGACACTGATAAAGTTATGAATGTAAAAAATATTTTTTCTAATAACTAGCATGTAAGTTTCCTATAAGTTACTGTGCCTGTTCGTATTTAAAATTTTATATGAACTAAAAAGTGAACACCACTATGCAGACTGAAATGATTTCATTGATGTAGAAACCAGAAAACTGGATTTCCTCTAAAAGCATTTGCTTTCCAGAGTTAAGTCTTTGTAGTAAAGAAAACCATATAGTAAGGCTATACAGGAAACCACGTAGTAAGCTATATGATTTATTAGGGTGACTTTCTAAGTATTAAATGCATAGCTCCTTCTGTTTGTGAGGATTTTATTAGTACATATGCTGTGTTTGAAGGCTGATTACTTTCTGGGATTTTTCTTTGAGTCAGACTACCCTAACAGGAACTAGTTTCTCTGCTAAAAAAGGAATTACTGCAGTTTGATGTTTAGTGATAGGGATTCATTGCTTTTTTCTTTTCCGTTCTTTAGCCATTATGGCACTAGTGGTGTATACTGAAATTGTGGCATGCACAATGGTTTAGTGTTGTCTGCTTCCACAACTGTTTAGTTTTCACTACAAATTTCAAGATGAAATTTCATGTTAATGGTAAATACCTTTGAAGTTAATTTAATTTTGAGAAATGCTTCTCCTAGCATGAGTTTCTTTTATATTTCAAAGGATGGTTTAGTAGCGATAACGTAATAGTTTTCTGTACTACTTGGGCATACCTAAATAGAAGAATTAAGATTCATTATTTTATTTCTTGTTTGTATAAGGTATGATAGGGTCTTTTCTTTTTATTTGTTGGAATCAAAGGAGGTTTGCTGATTAAGTTCTCTTCAGGTATTTGTGTAATTTTAAAGAGAGTGTGCAAGAAGTGTGTTCCTCCCCACTTCCCCCACTCCCCCAGGTAAGAGAAGTGAAAAAACACCAAAAAACAAACCACCTAAAACCCTACCAGTCAACTAACCCCAGGTATTTGTGGAGTTAGTATTGTAGCATTTATAAAAAATTATCCACAGTGAAAATTCAAACATGCTGAAGCTAGTCGGACATTATCTTGCAGATTCTGTCTTTTTTGTAGGTATTTGTGAGCTTCTTTTTACTGAATTCCTTTGGTAATGGGAAGAGAGGCTTCATACTCTGCTTCTTGGAAGGCTGCTGTTTTCAGTATTTCTCTTCCCACTTTTTGTCTATTTCACTCTGATTGTTCTTTGAAGGATGTTATTCTTCAGAGGAGCGTTATACTTACATACTTGCTTTAAGTTGGTACAGAGAAACAGTGTCTTTAGTACTATTACCAAAAAATGGCATGTATAGGGGGTACCAAAGTCTGTTGTATTAGTATTTTTGGAGCCAAGAATTTTTTTTTTCTCTACTGCAGTCCCTTTTAACAAGCAACAATACCCTGAGAAATTCTGCTTAAATGGGTGCAGTGGTTAGCACAGTTTTAGAACTGCAGCTCTAGAAAGCTATCGCTATATTGTTCCTGCACATTTAGTTCAGAGTAGTCCAGCTATGCAGAAAATGGAAAAACCCCACCCTAGTGGATACACCCTAGTGTATCAGCAAACAAAGGGTAGGAAGCAGTAGAATCCAGGTCAACTAACCTCTTTTCCCCTGGTTCTTCTCTAGTACAAAAATACGTCTGCAGGCAGTCGCACCAAGATTGCACATTCAAAAAATCTGTGATGAGGTGATAGGAGGTAAAAAGAATGATTTTTATGCAGTTCAGCTGTTTAGGATAAGTGTCATTCTCTTCTCCA
The DNA here is from genome assembly GCA_013396775.1 of Cephalopterus ornatus. Lineage (NCBI taxonomy): Eukaryota > Metazoa > Chordata > Aves > Passeriformes > Cotingidae > Cephalopterus > Cephalopterus ornatus. The sequence continues at coordinate 168,965 of VZRE01001859.1, forward strand.
TTTTTCTTGTATTCTACTGGAGCACTTTCAAATATTAAAGGCTTGCTTGTGCTCATTCTCGTAAAAGATATTTGCAGGAGAAGGAAGGCTTTGTCTCATTTAAATGCATGTAGGCAAGCCCTCTGCCCCATTGCTTGTGGTAACACTATTTTGACACACTCAATCACTTTGATTGAAACTGTAATGTGAAAACTTCTCTTGAAATATAGTAGTTATTCCCTGTGGGTCACTCCTTTAACATAGTGTGGCTACTTAGTTGGACAGTTCTGGTTTTGTCACCATTTTCAGACACTTGTTAGGATGTTTGTGTGACCTTATTAGTGTGTGAGTTTTTACTTTGAAAAGCAGTTCTTGATTATGAGGGTGAGTGAAGATGAAAAATAGTTTGAGTATTAATTACAAAGGTTATTAAGACACATTCTTCCAGTTTCTGTGGTTCCCTTTGGTGTCTTAATCTTTTCAAAGAAAATATGCTGCTGTACTCCATTTTGTGAAGGTAATTGCCCAAGAGTCTTTTTCTTGACTTAGTGCAAGAACAGGAGCATCTCTATGATTCTGCATGTGCTTACAGAAATGATATCTTTAGCCTGAGATCTTTTGGGAGTAATGTGGGGTTTTTTGTGTTTTTGGTTTTTATGACAGATTCTGACAGAATAGAATGACAAAAATATTTATAATTCTCTGTTTGTAACTTAGATTTTTTTTTTGAATTTTTTTTTTGTTCAGGTTTCCATTCTTAAATTGAGATTTCATTCTTCAGTAAATATCCTTACTTTGGTTTATGACTTTACATCTTGCTTGATCTCCAAATTTTGAAAACAAATTAGAATGATGACTGACTACTGTGCATAAAGTTGTTTAAAAATTTAATTTTTATAGAACTAAGCCATGGAAGAAGTTGGAGAGGGATATTTATAATACCTTGATTGCCTCCTGGATTCAGTCATTTTTAAACCTTTGGGCTATCCAGTGAAAAGTTAAAGAGAATGGCTGGTCACTCAAGTAGAGGTTCTGGGCATCCAGTTACAAGGATGTGGAATATCATGGACTTTGAAGTTTCCTCAGAATTATCATTGATACATTCACTATGTGCTGTAAGAGAAATGTTTTAAAAAGTGTTTAAATGTCTCTGCTGTGAACTTCTCTATCTTAAATGTTTCATTAACCTGCATCTAATATTGCTTTCTAGTCTGCATGTGCAACATGGTCACTTAACTTTATGTTTCAACAATCTGTCTTCACCCTTAGCTCACTTTTCTGCTTGTCCTTTTAATACAAAAGAAGGTTTGTTCTGATTAGAAGTGTGGGAAATTCCTCCCTCTTCAGCTTTAAAGCATACCAGTAACTGACTGTTTGTCATTGCGTGGTCATTCTGTTGTGCTTTTCCCAGAATGGAAAAGTTGAAATGTTATTTAATAATAACTGTAAACCAGTGGATTTTAATTAAAATAAACAAACAAAAAACCAGCAAGGAAAAAAAAAGCCAAAACCCAACCAAACTAAAAGAAATCTAAAACAAAAAACCCAACAACCAAAAAAAGGGAGGGGAAAAAAACATCATTCATGGCTTATTTGTATTTTACAAATGCCAGTTTGATCAGTGGGTGTTGTAATCTAAAATAGCAACTTCTAATGTTAGGGAGTTTAGCAGCGACGAGCTCTTTCTTTGCTGTTCTGCCCATCTCTACTTAAACTCTTTACCCTTCTTTAGATTTTCTGTATAACAAAACATATGCCCTTTCTACTGGCTACCTTTTCATTTTTATCTGGTATTCTGTATATCTCAGGTTTGGAAATAATTCCCAAGGACCAAGTATATCATGTAGAATATGTGTCACTGAAAAAAATTATTGAGAAACAGGTTAAAAAACCCAAACAAGCAAACAGACTGCAAGCCAGTCCCCCCTCATCCCCTCCCTGCCGCCCCAGCAATTAGAATCTTCACTTCTAAGCAAAATCAAAATTCTGCACGGTAGATTGTTATCCTGAACAGTATGTTTGTGACAAGTTTGCTTATATACTCTTTCCTTTAAAATGTTATTATCAGCTATGAGTTGCAAGCTCTCAAATTTGAACATGATGGTTTAAAAAATAAAAAAAAAAAGGCAAATTTGGTGATTTTAAAGTAGTGGAAGATTACTGTTACAACAATTGGCTAAAGGTAAATGCTGTGGCAAGAAAACTGAATGTAAATGGGTTTGGTTTTAGGACTAGGAAGAAGGCAGAGCAAAGCTTCCACCTTTTTTTAAAATAACATTCTGGCATAGTGTTTTGCATGGTTATTGCCCAAATTGTAGTCTGTACTTGGAAAGATTCAACTTTCTTAACATCTTTCTGTTTCCTAATTAGCATTCCTCTAAAGACTGCTGTCTGTGACATCAGATGTCTTTCACAGATCCTCCTTTTACAGTTTCCTCTTTCCACCTAACTGCTGTCTCTTTTTTCCCCTTCCCTCTCTCTCTCTCTCTCTCTCTTTCCTCTATTCTTGTGTAGGCCTGACCAAAGATGGCAGTAATGAAAATATTGATTCCCTTGAGGAAGTCCTTAATATTTTAGCAGAGGAAAGCTCTGATTGGTTTTATGGCTTTCTCTCATTTCTCTATGATGTATTGACTCCTTTTGAAATACTAGAAGAAGAAGAAAGCGAAGCTGCAGATGATGTTGATGGTACGTCACAGAATGAAGGGGTTCAGGGAAAAAAGACTTGTGTTATTTTGGATTTACAGAACCAGTGACTGAGAGACTAATTTGATTGGCTTTTGAAAATGTCCATGAAATCATCAGTCTTAATATAACAAGAATTTATGACATTGAGGGGAACCTCTCAAATGGATGCTATAAAGATTGAACTAAAGTCATCCATGCTATGCAGTTTCAATAGTTGAAAGCCTTTCAATGATTTTTCCATTTTTGTGACAGGATGACACATATTATGTGGTTGTGTAAATAGTTAGAATAAAACATGTATCTGTGGCTGTGTAGTTGGTTTCTCTATGTGCTTCGATTTGTGCATTTTATGCACAAAACTTACAAAGCTTAAGTGTAATAACCTCTGCTGTTAATACTATAACATTTGTCTTTCTAGCAAACATTAACTGAAGCATTTTGTAACAGCTTTGATTGTAAAGTATGCTAGCGTGACTGCATTCTGTAAATACATATTTATGTTAATCCTTTAATATAGACATGACAATGATAATTCTCTTGTGAAATATAATTTTAATAAATAACTTATTTTGTGATTCACTGATTTCTCAGATAGGTTCTTTTTACTTGTTCAGAGAAAAGCACTTAATTTAAAAGTGCTTGAAAACAGAAACATTGATTTCTAAGTTAGCTAACATCTGTTGTATTCAGAAGATACTCTGTCATATGGTTTATTCCCATTGATTTGTCTGTTTTCAAACTAAGTCTTTATTCATTTCTTTAATATAATAGTCAATCACAAGGGCTGTTCTAAATCTGTTTTAGTTTTTAAGGTGGGCCTTTTATGGAGGTGGGAAGCTGTGATTATGTATTTCTAATGTACTACAGAATGTATTAAAGACTAATTGGAAATTAGAACTTAATGTCTTCTATTCCTTGCTAAATTGAAGTATTTAATGCAGTTTTTTGAATTTGAATCTTTTTCTTGTGAAACTGTTTTATGACAGTTGTTCCAAAAATACTTTCCATGTATGTGAATTCTGTCTGATGTCATAAAGTTACTGGTATAGAAAGGGCAGTTTATAATTGTGTCCTGCAGTTTGTGTTAGGTATCAAAGCTGAAATTGAGCTGTCCTTTTAGTACATAATATACTCAAACAGATTTCTATTAAAATTATATGAAATTTTTATTATTATGCCTGCTTTGCTTAAGTTTTTATTCGTTTCCTATATGAAGCTGATACTCAAGTTTTAACACTAGTGATTGCAGGCTGAAATTTTAATCTATTCTTAAAACAAATGAGTTTTCACTTACTTTGGCATGACAGTTTTAAAACAATTTAACATGCCTGTTTCAAAAAAACTTCCATTAAATCATCTAACTTGGGGTTCTATTCAGTCTTTTAAAAATAATAAAAAAGTTGTAATGTTAAGCAAGCGAAGTGTTGTGATTTGTTAATACTGCTGCTCAAGTTTTATGAATTAAATAGAGCTACAAGAGCATTAATCACATTTTCTTCCAAATATTTGAGGGTTAGGATGTAAAAAAGTTAACAACATGTAAATTTATTGGTTTTTAGAATGCGATATATGAAGTGTAAGGCAAAGAAAATTAAAATCCTCCATACAATATAGAAATGAATGCTAGGAGTTCTGTGGAAGTTTCTTAGCAAGTAGAACCGACTTGCAAAGTATATGAGATGTAGGAAATAAGTAAGCTTGGGTTGTTTTGTTCGGTTTTGAGGGTTTTTTTATTTTTTAATTTTAGAAGAAGATTTGAATTAGAAATACGAGTTTCATGACTGATACCTTTCAGTGTGAATTAAAAACATTGTCATGAAACATTGAATTCTATTGTAGATGCTTCAGTAATGGAACTAGATAGCCAAAAAGAGGAGAGAAACATCTGCTATAAGAACTCTATATAATAAAGTTTATACCAGATAGTTAAAATACATATTGATAAACTGGTAAAGCTTCAAGTGAAATAGAGATAAATTGCTTGAACCATGAGAAACCTTCAGGCACTGAGATAGGTGATCAGTAAACAATAAATTAATTTAACTTGGGATACAGAGGTAAAATGCAGGCCAGGAAAGTTCTAATTTCATGTCATGCAAGTTCCTTTTGGATTTTATTAAGTGCGTAGAAGTCTGCTCAAAAACAGTTATAGTGGGAATAGAGAATTTGTCGGAGGAGCAGAAGGGATGGGTGTGGGTGAAAAACCTAGGGTGAAAAAATAGGGTAAATAACTTTTTAGAGTGTTTAGTTCCTGGAGTATAGAGGTTTTTTCCAGAAGCATTCATTCTTGCTTGGTGCTGTTCCTCTTAACAGTTGAACCCTCACCAGTGGTGAATGGAGCTGTCAAAGCTCTCTGCAAGTTTGGGATAGCAGAGTTTGATTTTCATGTATTAATTGTTGTCATTGCAAGCAGAACTTGACAAGTAATGGTGGTAATAAGATTAGGATGAGCCTTCAGTTGTATCAGCACAGCAGTTTTTTGTTTGGGTGTTGGTGTTTGGGGGTTTTTTTATTTTTTTTTTTTTTTTTTTTTAAAGAAGCTTTATAAGAGCAAAAATGTTAATCTGAGTATGATGTGCAAATAAGCAAGGAAAATGGAACTGTATCAATTCTTACTTGTAAGTTCACAAAAATTGTTTCAAATCAGTTGAGGAAGTTGAAACCTAAATTTTTAGTTTGATTTGTTGTGCCATTTTTTTGTGTTGGTAAATATTTGCTATTTTAACTGCCAGTCTTCAAGCAAAATACTGCATTAACCTTTGTGGCATAAGCTTTTGCTTGCTTTCTTGTCATACTAATGTGAAGAAACTTATAGGGGAAAAAAACATACCCATAGTTCTAAAATGGCTGAGAACTTGTGGAAGTTTTGAACCCCAGATTTCTGTGACCACCCTCAACAGTATTTAATTTGAAAGTAAAAGACTGCTTTATATGACATCACAATGCTCATAATGTACAGAATAATTTATTGAAGAGAGTAACTTAATTACTATAGAATTACTGTAGAGTAACTTAGAGTTGAAGAGAATGAACAGTAAATTGTTTGCATATCTGTTGAAATTCTTATTGCAACAACTTTTTTGCCAGTACTTCCCCCCACCACTGCCTTTCAAAAATTTGCATTATTAGCCTGAATTGACTGGCTACAGAAGAAATCAAATTTTTATAACAGTTATTGGTATAGGTTACAGTTGGATGGAGGTGTAGAAGACCATTTCATGGTCAGATGGGAGAAGTAAAACCCCACCTGTATTGCAAATGTGATTTAATTAGTATTTGAGAGCTGGGGAAAGCTGTTGTGTACAGATCAGTCATTTTGGACAGAAGTGTACTGTTTGGTTTTCACAAGATAAGCAGCTATCATAATGATGGCATGGCAACATGAAATACATCAAATACTGTCTTTCTAATGGTCAGTTAGGATGGATTTCCCAAGATGAGGCTAATAAAGGCAAAACTTGCTCGTTGGTTTCTTACGTAGGATGCAGTGCAAGCATCTGTGACTTCAGAAAAGAAAAATGCTTTCTGCCACGTGTGTCTGATCTGGATTTGTCTTCTAAAATCAGGCAGTTCAATAAACAAAAGGTATTAAAGCAATGTACTGAGAATGGAATGAAGTTTGGTGTTTTGTTGAGAGTTTTTTTGTGCTAGTTGTATGACTTAAAAAAGCTCTCTTGCATTTGTGAGAGGTACAGGCTTTGGTAAGCCCAGCACTCTGCAAACAGGGAATGAGTTCGGTTTAAGGTGAGTGGGTGCTAGCTTTCTATCAGTAAGCTATTTTGTTTAGCAGACAACCTTGTATTTCCAATGTAGCACATTATAAATGAAGAATCATAGTAATAATTATGTGCAGGTGCATACACAAACAATCATAGCTTTTTCTGACTTGCAGTTCTTCTGGAGAAGGAAAATAAAAAGGAGAGGAAAAAACGTTAAGAATGTTAAAACCCAAATATTTTGGTTTACAGATTTGTATTTTTTTTTTTTAAATACTGCAATTTTAATATCTTTTGCTAATTTTCTGTGTGGCTAAGGAGGTTTTTGACGGGATATCATGAAGTACGGCAAGAGTCTGAACACAAACCCTGATGTTTAAAGCTTGACACTTTATACCCTTCTATCCAGGCATTGCACAAATTGTGGAAGGGTAGCAAGTTCTGTCTGTCAGCTGCTTAGTGCTATCCTGGACGGTATGCTTTCTGTGGTAAATGCAAAGTAGCCTCTTCCTTTTCACATGTAAGTGGATAAGCCACCTTAATTAGCTTACGATTTTTGCATGGTGCTGCAGGTTAAAAGGATTTATGCAGGTAGATGCTGTGCCGAAATTCATTTATAGGGGTTTTTTTTAATATGGCAAAGCCTTTTGTCTAGCAAGACTATTAAAGTCTTCAGGATTATTAAATGAATAGAATAGAATTTGCATGTGTCAGGCTTCTCAATGTACTGTTAAATATGAGAATGTTATCTCTTAACAGCTGTGAAACTGCTCAAAAAGAAAGTGCTTTTATCTGTTTTTGTTTTTTTTTTGCAATCCTTATCTTTCCAAATAAAAGTAATATTTATATATTTGTCTTTTGATGCTGATTTGTGGAGAATGTTCTTGAAGATTTTTATGGGCAAAAATAGAGGAAATTACTGGGTTTTGTTGCAGAGTAAGAATGCTTTGTAATATTCCTAAGCTTCAAAGAATCAGTTAAGGTACTAAGTTGTCTGCCATTAAGTGTTATGTGAAAATAACCACTCTCAGTATTTGGTTTTTTAGAATGACTATTTGAAGCAGTTATTTGGAAAATACTGGAAAACTATCCAGCTATGTTAACTTTGAAGTCTATTTTTTAATTCACTGATTGCAATAGTAGCCATTTCTGACGTTCCATTATAACCACATTTGTAGTTGTAAATTCTATACTTTCATCTTGTATTGGAAGCACTGGACATTTATAATGTGGCATTGAGTGGGGAAAAAAGAAGGAACTTTGAAACTAGTGGAAAACAAGTGTAAAGACAATTGAATCGGACCTTAGAATAAGGGTCCACAGGTTCAACTACATAATTTATAAAATGCTGAACACCGCTTTGTGTGCCCCAAGGCTGTAAGAGCCTAACTCTTTGCCATGAGTTTACTTAGGTGCCAAATTTTGTCATATGTCCAGGACATTCCTGTCTTGAAAAACTTTTGCACCCATGCCTCAGGCTAATTGGGGCTGACAAATTACTTTCCTGTTCTGTAGTGCCTTGTAGGGACCCAGTCCAGGTGGAAATCAAGATGCATCAGGATTTCTGTCTTGTGATTATTCACAATAAGGTTTTGAAATATGTTATTTTACATACTTTTCCTGTAAATAGGTCTATTAATAATATGTTCATCTGTACATGATTCATGTAATTATGTCATGGATTGATAATTCGATGAGAACCTTATGGCAATTCATTGTCTAAAAGCAGGTTGAAGCAAATTACTGCTTGTCTGAATATTTAATAAGTGAAATATCAATAATCAGTGAACAAGGTGTTTTGTAATCTTTCAATGCAGTGCATATCCTTTCATTTAAAAAGATTTTGAAATATCTTTATGGTACTTTTTGTCTATTCTGATCTTTGTAAAATGTTACAGTTTTCCTTGACAATACATGCTTTTAAAAGTCTGTCTTAAATTATCCAGGAATGTTTAATTTTAGTATGAAAAGAAGGGAGGAACTGGAAATTTAAATATGGCTCTGTGCAGCTTTGCTGAGTACCTTTTATTGTTTATGTTTTCATTGCTGCTGTAGTATAACAAAGTTGAAGTCTGTTCTTCCTTTTATATGAACTTATTCTTCCACGCAGCGCTTAGAAGTAGTAAGATTGAATAACAATTTTAGTTAAGTTAGAGCTCTGGGCATCAGCAATGGTGGTAATCTGTTAGGGAAGAGCTTAAAAAGATTTTCATTTCCAGGTATGAGTTTGTAAGGAAATAATTCAAAAAATTGTATTTTTACTTGTCTAGCCCATTTGTAAAGCAATTTTGGCCATAATGTCAGTGCTTGATATTTTGAAAACATGTAATAGAGAAATTAGATACAAATTGACTACAGTGACTTTATTTGCTGTGTTTTTAAAGTTTATATGTGGTGGGGTTTTTTGTCTGTTTGTTTTTGGTTTTATTGGGTTTTGTTTGGGTTTTTTTTCTTTTTTTT
>VZRE01001859.1:177885-236461 GCA_013396775.1 Cephalopterus ornatus
TTTTTTTTTTTCAGAATAAATGTTGATATATAATGACACTGAACCTCAAGGTGCAAACTGTGTCCAGTGTAGGGGCTTTATATGTCTGAATAAGAAGCCTAATGTTGAGACATGGGACTCTTCTAGTTTAATAACGTTATTTATGTGTTTAAAAATACACATTTACCCTAACTTTCCAACTTTTCTTTACTTTCTAGTTGGCTTTTGGGTAGCAATGTGCATGATTTTTATGGTTAAAATTGTTGTATTTGTGGGATTTAGGTCCACAGCATCATGATAGTGATAATCCAGTCTCTTTTGTGGTATTAAAAAGATGAAACTAGTGATTATTGATATTTTTTTGAAAGGCTTTTACCTTCATGCCTCTTGTGGAACTAGGTATAAAGCACAATCAAGATGCTGAATGCCCTCAGTTTCTGTTAGCTACAGTGGGGAAAGATTGCAACGCTTGACTTTGGAGAATAGGGTTTATTTTTTTAATAAAAGTCTTAACAGTCTTTAAAAGTCTGAAGTAAAGCCATAAATATTTTAGCTGAAATGAAATGGCAGCTGCTTTTTGGGATCTGAGCAATGCCTTTTGCTAAAACACTTATTTTCTATTGGATAAAGGAACATAGGTTGTAATTCATTGTAGGAAAATAGTCAGTTTATGTAATCTGCAATATCTATGTGCTTGAAGATCTTTTGAGTTAATATGTTTCTAAAACATTTATAAAATTTTATAGAAACATAAATTAGTGGATTTGAGAGAGAACTGACAAATACCTGGCAGAGCAATCAGCTAGGTGTTGGCCATAATGACGTGGCAGTTGTCTGGAGAGAACTTTGAGCTCCAAGGAGTTAAGAAGCATCACAAGTAGAATGCATCTGGTAATGTGGTACTTTTCTTTGATTAATTAGTCTTTCATATCTGTACTTGTGGTGGTCTTACAACTGAAGGTGCTTTATTCCTAGTGAGTTAACATTTGGTCTCTCTCTCTCCGTAGCATTGCAATGTGCTGTGTAAAGTTAACTTTTTACATAGCATGACAAGTTGGGAAATTTTATGTCAAGTTTGTTGAACATCACGGATATGTTCATAACCTATTTCCATTTTGCAACAAATTAGGTGAGGAGCCAGGAGGGGTAGCCAAGAAAAAAACTAAACTCAAAGGTATTTTTAATGTTCTTTTTCATGCGAAACTTTATGCAGATGATGATGTATGAAATGCATGCGCATTGCAAATACCAACTGCAGGTTATAATAATGGTTACTAACACCAGCTATGGTGTCTAAGTGTTGTCTAATGGTGCATAAAACTATTATCCTTGCAGTTTTTCAGTAAGTTTTTTTTATTACTGAGTGTAATTTAATGGCAATGCGAGTGCTTTCCTAACTAGAGATTATATTTTGTTTGTGCGTATTTTTTTACAACAGTTGTCTTGTTTGGATTGTAAGTAGTTCATGATAATTTCATATTCTGCATGTTTTTAAGTAAGATTTTGCTCTGTGTGAAATCCTCTTTTAGTTACCTTTCATGAATTCATGGTACTATTACTGCATTGTAGTTGGACTAGAGTGCCTCAATTCTGCTTAAGTCTGTACTTAAATAGTTTCATCTATTTCTTTCTTATGGTAGGAGAAATTTAGGCAAAGTTCAATAACTTCCCCTTTAATATTATTTGCAGGCTTGATTGCAGTGATGATACTTATACATTTTCTAAAAGCTTAAAGTAGGATAACTTGCAACCAATTTACGCCATATATTTATTTATAATTACCTTGTTGTATGAACAGGCCATAATGGTCTTAAATGTGTTGAGAGACAAAAAAAGCTAATTAGCCTCAGCAAAACACGAATGTACCAGATGTACTTCAGGTGGTTAATTTTTTAGATCTGCTCAGTTATGCTGTATCGTAGCATGGGATTATGTAAAAAACACAGTTTTTCTGTTGAATCACTGAGACTTTAAGGTGTTTTTTCTAGCAGTATGTGAAAAATGCATGCTTGCTTGTCATACAAACTTTCATGAGAAAGAAAGTGCATTTACTGAAGGAAGCTCTCTGCTCATATAAATGTGACTACTCTTAGCATCTTGCAATCAAGTTGAAATTTTTAGCATTTGTTCCACATTGTGCTTGGTATAACTTGGTTGCAAATTGCGTGTTTCCAAGAATGGTAATAAATGTCATTTAGCAATTCATTCCTGGGTTTGGGGTTATTTTTCAGTATTTGATATGAGAATGATGAAATGACATATTTGAAATGTTTTATGTCAGAAAACGTTCAGAAGGAAATACGATGTCATTCCTTTTCGACTAAGCTGTGTGATTGAATTGTTCACTCCACAGAAATGTTACACAGTGGTTGAGGCAGATGTTACAGAAATCTCACTTATATGCTTTTTGCCACAGCAGACTGCAGTTTCTCTCATAAGCCTAAATAAAAACAGAGCTGTTTATATTTAAAAATCATTGTTGCTTTTCAATAATGTGGGAGTATTAATTTTAAAATTAAATGCATACAGAGATTTAATGGAAAAACCCCTAAATTTTATTGAGTTAAAAATTCCTTATTCTGGAGAATGCTGCTGGTACTGGCAATTTTTTTTCAAAACTGTGGGCAAAACAGAAGTGTTGAAAATTAAATATTAAACATATTGAACATAAATTTCAAGATTTCTGTTCTTTTTTTATGATGTATTATCTAGATACTGTGTCACAGGCAAATGTGAATTGAAATAGAGAAAATAAGCACAAGAGACAACTCCAAAAGTAAAACAAACAAAAAAGTGTTACTAATAACTGAAAAACGAAGTTGTAAGAATTAATTTACAATTATTACTTTGATTTCACTGAATATGGTCAAACCCAGTTATCTTTTTTGGAGTTGATTTAATTCACCAGGACATTGCTATTTCTTCTTAATTTTTGTGTGCTTTTGTCATATTCTTACAAAATATGTACATCAGATATATTTTTTAAGTCTTTGCTTAATATGAGGTAGCAGTATCAGTAAAATGTTGCGTTATGAATTTGTATTATAACACTTTAATTATAACTCTTGCCACTGTCATACTGTTGTCAATGATTCAAAATTTACTGTGATTTTCATGCTCACAGACAAAAGTGGTTTTATCATTCTGCAGAAGTTAGTAAGCAGTAAGATAACAGAGGCATGGTTTTCACTAAATCAATGCTTCATTCAGATGCAGCTGCCGTATAAGCTAAGGTTGCTTGCTGGCTGCATGGTGTGAGATATTGCTAAAAGTCAAAACTAATTTGTCTAAATTGCTTAAAGCCTAAAAGTTAATTCTACGAATTTAAATTGGCATCTAACAAACATTAAATAAGAATTTGAGCAAAGCTTTTAGATAGTTGTTCATGTTTTGTGACCTAAGAATGATTCTCTTATTGAACATTTCCTCTTTTTTAAATGAAAAACTGAAAAGTAAAAGAAGCTATTAAAGAACCACTCAAGAAATTAAGGGAGAAGCAGGAATCCAAGAAGCAGGAAATCAAAGATGAAGAAGAAAAAAAGAAGGCCAGGAAAGGAAAAGATGCTACTGATCGAAAGGACAAGAAAGCTGTTGATGCGAACAAATTAAAGAAAGATTCTGACAAGGCTAAAAGAGACAGAGGAAAGGAAAAAGGCCTAGACAAAAATGTAAAATCCAAGGAGACTACAAAAAAATCAGCCAGTGAAAAGGATGGTACTATTCAGGTGGGAAAAGACAAAGAAACAAAAAAGATAGTCAAAAACCAATCCAAGGAAGACAAGAAAGAAAAGAAATAAAGAGTTACATTCTGCTAATGAGGAACAGACTTCAGGAATGAGAAATTCAGCATATTTATATGAATGTGGTAAAAATGGCAGTAAGAAAATAATGTTTTCTGGAAATAAATGTGAAAAAAGGCTAAATATAATAATTTTTTTGAACACTATTCAGTGTGTACTGGTACAGTAAACACAACACAGAAAGACCTGCTGTGAAACTCAAGTATGTACATATGTTAATGTGTCTGGCTACCGATGTGTATTGAAAACATTCAAATGTCAAATTCATGCCAGTTACTTCAAACCTTCTCTAAATATGAGTTGGGGGCTTTATGGTTGTTGTTTTGTTTGAGGTTTTTTAGCCTTCCTTGTTTCCTTGTATTTAGGTACTATTTTCTTGATGTGGAGATGAAAGTTTAATCTTGTGTGTGAAATGCAAGTTTAAAAGCAGTATTAAGAGAATTACCTGGAAACATATAGAGGAAACTCACAGATAAAATATTTCTGTTTAACAGAAACAATGGAGAGGAGCATTAATGGACTGTAGTGTCATAGGAACTTATCAAATAAATGTAAATTATTCCCTGCTAAACTTTTTTCCCCTAAGTAAATTATTTTTTCCCTGAGAAAACTATTTTATACACAGTCAAATCCACTTCAGTGTTGCACTTGTTTATGAGACTCCAGTGTATACTCAAGCAATATGTTGCAACATTTTTATCTATTGATCCTGTGAAAATATGTTCTACTTTTCTTCAATCCTCTATTTATTTATTTAATTATTTACTTAGCTCTATTCAGGTTGGAAAGCTTGATTCATTGTCACTTTTCAGTTATCTGTGTCCTGATCTTTCTGAGTTTTCCAAGTTCTTGGGTAATGAATACAACTTAAAATTAGGCCACCTATTTCACCATTAATAAGTATTGTTGGATTCCAGTTACACTTAAGAAGTGATATGCTACTACTACTCTGTTCTGATTGAACTTCTTTAGAGAACAGCTTATATATATTTGCAACTACTATTTTCTTCAACACTTTCCGAGTGCATGATACTTCTATAAGCAAGATCCTGTGTTAGTTTGCTCTTACAGGTTCTGTATTTTTAGCATCAAGGAAGGATTTATCCAGCAGTCTCATTAGAATAAATAAAGTTGCAAAACATTCTGCAGAGATATTAGAGATATTTTAGTATGTTATTGAATCTATACTTGCTTTCAAGTTTATTTGGAAATTAATATTTTCTAAATAAACTGGAAAGCTAGTATATTGCAAGCAATTGCACTATATAATTACACAGGATTCAGAACAAAATTTGTAATGGAATTTTAAGATTTATTCATGTTATAGTGCAGTATTAGTTTAAAGAAAACAAAACTAAGGAGAGAAATTGAGAATAAGTATATGTATATGGATGGTAATGTCAGATTGAAAAAGTCCTAGAGGTTAATTCTGTTTGTGGTTTTGCTAAAATTTTGTGTGTAACAGCTGGCAATACACTTATCTCAGCCATTCGATACATGTGTCTGTAACATGCCTTGATCCCTAGAGGTATAAGATGATCTGATTTTATTTTTTTTAGAGGAAATGAAATATTGTTCAAATAGTTATGAAAAATAGTTTGAGTTAAAGCTATAGAAAGTAGTAGAGGAGCTTAAGGTTCTAGCTGTGATAATTAATAGAGATGATATACCAAGGTATTTTCTAAATACTGATAAATGCATGAAGAGGGAGGGAAGAGATGTGTGTTGTGAGCACTGTAGTGTTTAGCAAAAAATATGACAGAATGAAGATCTAATAAATGCACTTGCATAATGAGCATTCTCTTTTAGGTTTTGATGATGATAGATGTGTTTATTCAACTTTGCTCTGATAAGTGTTAAGAAATGTATTTGACCAGAGGAGCATTCAAATCACACTTCTCAAAGATGGTGGCACAGTGGTATGGTGCACATCACTTTTTATTTTCTCCCCTAATGTGATAGAACTTGTAACTGTGTGGGAGTGAAATTTGGAATGAGTTGCTTTTCTGATTAACATAGTATTGTATCTATGACCCAAAGTTTTTCTGGTTCTAAAAAAGTTGGGTTGGTTATTTTTTTCTTTTCAAGGAACATTTTATTTGAGCAGCCCTCCAGGCTATAGAGATAGCCACACAATAAAATTATATTTTTACCCTAGAGTTCTGTTGTGGTGTTGTATATCTCTATGACGTGTTATTGTAATTAAAATTAATGCGGGAATTTATTACATAATCTCAAACTATGGACCACACAAGCAAACACTGAGTGCAACTTAATTTTAATAAAAATAAGAGAGAAAATAGTATCCAAAAAGTAAATGGTTTAATGTATTCCATACTCAACAGGATATGTTGAGTATGATATGAATAGGAATCAGTGATAAACATGATAGATGGGTATAAAAAGCTTCAAACTCAAGTTGAGAAATGCACAAGCAGAACCAAGAAGTACTCTTGCTAGTCCCTTCTTTCCTGTTAAGTACCCATAGTGCTTGTTGGCTGTGAAATACTGACTATCTTTTGAAATACTTTGGTTCCATTTATTGTTCATGAAGCAGAGCAGGTGGTTGTCTGCTACTGGAGATGTGGGTTATCGGAGGATACGAAGACTTATACAGAGGGGTGTATGTGTAAGGTCTGTGTGACCGCTTCTGTGTTTCCAGATTCTGAAGTGTGAGATGATGGCAAATATAAAGTAACTGTTTTTGTCTTCACCTAAAGGTGATTGCAGAAGGAAGTAAGTTCTTACCTTTGTAGCAATTAATAATCCTGCAGCAAAAGATGAATGTCTCCTCTTAATAATATTTTTTAATATTTTGTGGCTTTTTTTAATAACACAGAAGAAAATTGGCAAAAAATTAAATGTGAATTTGGCACTTTTTTCCTAGCTTCTGATTTTGACTTCACGATAATGGAGTTAATCTGTTACAGTACTTTTGAGGACAGCTTAACTTATCTTCAGGTTGTTTAAATTTTAATAATAGATAAATATAGAATTGATTCTGGTATTCTGTTTGCACTTCTTGAAATACGTGTTTTTCTCAAGGTGCGTAAAATATCTTTACACAAATTTGGGTTGAGACATACTAGTCCTATTTGTATTGAGATACGTTTGACTCCATTAGAAACATGGTAATTATTATTTTGTTATTCCACTTAAAAGTTATTTTTACAAGATGGTTAGCAGTACAGGAGTGTTCATTATAGTGTAGCCTCTGCTTTATTAAATATTATTTTTCTTTTGATTTCTGTGTATACAGCTCTTGAAAAACTAGTTTACTTTGGCCAGTGTGTGTATGTGTGTTTTTTAAGGTAGTTTTGTCATAATTGACCATAGATGTAGGATTATAGAAGAATGCCATTTGGAAGGGGCTTCAGGAAATCCTTATTCCAACATCCTGTTCAAAACAGGGTCACTTCAGAGGAATGACCAGGTTACTCTGGCCATTATCCAGTGTGCTCTTTAAAACTTCCAAGAATGGAAATGCACAGCCTCTCTGTGCAGCCTTTTCCACTGATTTCACTTTGTGTCTGGGGGAGGTGCAGGGTGGATGCGTGTGTGTGTAACTTTTTTCATATGCCCTGTCTGAATCTCTTGTATAAGTCTTCCTAGAACCTTGCTAAAGGAGATTGGAGAGGAGAATTAGCCTAATACCAGTAGATTCTTGAGCTTATGTTGTCTTAAGATGTGGCATAATCTTTCACATCTAAGAGTAACCTTTATCTCTTACCAAGGTGTTGATCATTGCAGTTATTGATTGTTTTCATTGTATTTTGATCTAGAACGACTCTGTGGTATCAGTAGTAAGCATCTTATTTGTAAAATTCCATCAGTCATACTTTTTCTGTAGTCATTTAATGGTCAAAAGAAGCTGGAGATTCAGATGACTTTATTTTGAAGAAACTACAGTTCTCTTCATAAGATCTAACACATGAATTTAAAATACTTCTTTTCATTCTGTGAAGTTTTTTGTAAAGTTCAAGATAGATGTTCATAGAAGCTATAAAATTGATCACATAAAACAATTTTTGCCCAAATTGAAAACAGTGAAAAAAAATTGCTGCCTATTTTTCTGCTGGATACTGAATAGATGTTGAGAATACTGTAGTCATTTGTTTAGTTACTTTGAAATAAAGGAAAGTGCTTAAATTTCTGTCTCTTTTCCCCCTCCCTTATTGTACGTTTGTCTTCCAAACATATTTGTTTACTGTCTGAATACACTTTAGTTTTTGTATATATCACTGTATATCAGGACAGCCCTGCAATTATGATTGTTTGAATGCATTTTTGGAGAGTGTAACATCAGTTAATTTAATTGAAACATCTTTCTTAGTTTATAACTGAATCAGATCAAAAGGAGCATAAAGTTAACTTTATAACTGAAAAATGCAGGCCTTAAAGAAAGATCTGTCCCAGCACAGCCAACACCACCAGAGTCTGAGGAGACTGTCCAGGCTGCTGAGAAGTCCTATGTCGAATCAGGTAAGGCCTTTAATAAACCATAGGTGAAACAAAACACATGATGTTTTATTTGAATTATAATTCTGTGTCTTTAGCCTGCAAACTTTCATAGATTTTGTGCTGCTTATCTACTAAAGTTTACTTAACAGGATTCACTGTTGATAACTTAGTATAAATCACTGAGCATGAGAAGTATAAAATTTTGTTGTGTAGAAGATGCTCTAGTCAGTCCTCATGGTTACCATTGTATCTGTATCACATCAGAATAACTTCCTGATGATGTACAGTTGTGGTTTAGATACATTTGCAACTGTATATCCAGTCAGAATGACAGCAGATTGTCCACCTTAAACAAAAAAAACCCCAAGAACAAACTTCACAACATAATCAAATACTCCCTTTTCACTAAAACCAATACTATATCATAAGTACCATAAGTAGAGCTTTTAGTGTTAAAAAAACCCAAACCCAAACATTTTAAAAGCCCCATAGTATTAATAAAATGTATTAGGTTTAAGACGGATTCAAGAAAAATGTTTACATATCACATTTTGTGTGCGCAATTTGCATTTTAGTGTTATTTAGAGAGTACATGCTTTTTCTGCCACTTGAAGTGGCTTATCCTACTTGATATTTATGTAAGCCTAGCACATAAATGCACAAGTACAAAGCGTATGGCCAGTAAAATGGATTATAGATTTTGTTTTTAGAGACTTGCATAACTTTTTTTTTTTTTTTGCATAACTGGTGACATTTTAGGGTTTTATTTGAAAATGCAGCTGTGATCTGATTTTTGTGCTGTAGCATTTCTGAGTGTTAATTTAAGGACATTTTAGTGAAGGAAACACTTCATACAAATGCCTGTTATGTTCTGGGCTGGTGTATTAGATGACAATCACTTGTCCCTGAAACCAGTTTGTGATTTTTTTCTGGCAATTCATAGCAGAATAAGACCTTGATATTTTAATGTTAGTATCTATTTTCCCTGTTTATGAAGTCAACAAGACCCTATTTTTTGCAAGTGACATTTTGTTGTCAAATATGACATGCTAGTGCTGCTGCCTTAATTGCAGGAAGGTAATGTGTTAGTAAAATAATTACTTTGATGGGAGTTCTTGGTTTGAATAGCTATCTGAAGTTATTAGTGCCCTTGAGAAAAAAAAATGTGCAGAAAATGCAGTGTAGATAAATTCTTTCAATTCATCATCAGAACAAATCTGATGTGATTGATGCAATACTTTGTATATTTGAGAGCAAGCAAGACAAAATTGTTTTTGTAATTTTGAGAGTTGCAGAGGTTCACCAGGTCAGTCTCTAGGGAACTTTTGGAACAGAATAAGAACTTTACAGAGCCTACTAAGGGTTGTGAGCCTTGACCTAATGTTCAGACTTTGCCTTTTGCACTTACTTTCACTTCAATTTATAATCCTTTTAGAGCACAAGACTGCTGATGTAGAATTGGAAGATGAAAGCCAGTCTGTTCTTCATGAAACTCTCCATTCCCAGCCTGGTAATGCATTAACACTTAGAAATCACTGAAGAGTTTATAAATACTGCCATAGGCTGGATATATCTCAGTCTGGTTTTGGTATGCACTTAAAGTAGTTTTGCCTGCACAAAACATTCTAAACTCATGTGTCATTTTCAAGAAAATTCTGAAAGTTAAGTCACCAAATCCTAAAACTATGGCCTCTTAGCCAGAGGTGTTTGGCAGCAATAGGTCAAATCAAGTCAGTTGACAAACACTCGCTAAATATACTGCATAGAGTGCAAGAATGCATAGAACAGAGATGGCCTTTACTGTGGGCAGGGAAGGCCTTGTCAAGTCAGTGCAGATAGTTTGGATTTATAGTGCTGGAGGGTGCAGACAAATCATCTGTCCCCCTCCCCATCGCCTTTGGAGACTTGTTGGAAAACATGAAGGGTGTGCTAAGACTGAATATTTGCTGGTAATAGAATATACCAAAGAGTGTGTATTCACTAACAATCTGCATTGTTGATAAGGAGAGAGGCAAGAAGATGTAGATGAAAGTATAAGTGACCAGTGGCAAGTGAAGGAAGAAATACATGGAGGAACTTTTGAAGCTCCTACAACAGATGACACGCACAGAGAATTAGAGAATGAAATGCCAGGAGCGTATGAGACACCAGACTCAATTCAGAAAGGTATCTGAATGATTAAATACATTCAAAATTAAATTTATAAAAAAACCAACAACAACCCAGACAAATGTAAACGTCTCATTAAAAACTTGACTTGTAATTTCTGTTTAGAATAGAGATGTAGCAAGTATCAACCACAGATACTATTATTTAACACATAAATATCTTTTAAATCAAAGTGGTATATTTTAATGCTCTGTGTTTTGGAATCCAGGTAACTATATATTATTATTTAATTAATACTGTATTGATTTTCAACCAAAATAGTCTGTGCTCCAGATATGCATATCTCTCCACAATAGAGGGATGACTATAATCATATAGAATGATTGGAAGGGACCTTAAAGATCACCTAGTTCCAACCCCGTTACCATGGGCAGGGACACCTTCCACTATGTCAGGTTTCTGAAAAGCCCTTTGCAGCCTGGCCTTGAACACTTACAGGAAATGAGCATCCACACCTTCTCTGGGCAATATGTTCCAGGTGCCTCACCACCCTTACAGTAAGGAATTTCTTTATATCAAATCTAAACCTACCCTTTTTGAGTTTAAAGCCAAACCTTTGTCCTATCTCTACATGCCCTTGTAACAAGTCGTTTTTCAGCTTTCTTGTCCTTATGGGACTGAAAGACTCCAATAAGGTGACCGTAGATCTTTCTGTTCTCCAGGCTGAACCCCAATTCCCTCAGCCTTTTCTCAGAGGGAGGTGTTCCATGTCCAACCTCTCGTCTACCAGCACCACCAACTCCTCGGCAGGGCTACTCTCAATCTGTCCATTCCCCATCAGTAATACCTGTATGGAGTCTGCTTCTGGACTTCATGGTTTATTTAACTAAATTTTAAGGATTTATTAACAGAGCCTTTTCGTGACAGATTTAGTTGTCTTTCATTCAAATGTGTCTCCCTAAGAGAATGTTATGCACCAATTATGTTGCAAGTCCTGCAGAGATGAAGACATCGTATAAAGAAGATGCTCATATCTTGCTGCCTTGGGGCTATAAAAATTATAGTAAAAATATTTAAGCAGAATCATATGATCTAAATCCAGCCTGGGGGAAATGATTTCTGGATGCTTTTTATTTGTCCTACTGGAAATTTTACACATCTCTTAATACATCTCTTTGAAAAACTCAGAGGTGTCATCTAAAAGTTTTAATTGCTGGAAGTACACTGAGATTCTTTCTTCACATCAGAAGTCATTCTTTTCAGTCTGGGTCTGTTATACCTCTTTGTTTCTGTATCTCCTTTATTCATCCACAGCTTAACTTAAAGTAGGGGACTAGAGGAGGTACTCAAATTTCAGTTACTTTATATCTTTGCAATTAAGAAGGCAAAGTAAATAGATTCTCCTTCTTTCACACACAAAAATTTCTATGGGGAGTCATCTTTTTTGAGCAAGTGTGTATAGAATTTGTTCATATATACACATTCTCAATATTATATAGAAGAATAAAATTGTAAATATTATTTTTTTCAGTCTATATGTGTCTTGCTGCCATTAAAAGAAATTTGCTTAGAATTTCAGCTTAGAAATTTGACTCTTACATAATATCTGTTATAGGGTTTGTGGTATTGTGTATTAATTTAAAAATGTTACAATTTATATAAACATATTTGCTTTTCAGATGCTGATCTTTTGGCAGATGATCTTGGAGCAGTGGAGTCTGAGCCCTATGAAGTTCCAGGTATCATTTTATTTTTCTAAACTCAGTAATACTGGTTTTCTGCGTAAGTGTAACAAATTATATGAGAAAGAAAAATAGAAAAGATTAGACTGATTTAGAAATATGTAATTTTGAATTTTTTTTGTCTGAACTTCTTGTTATTGTCATGGATATTTTTACTTTGAGATGACCATATCATACTTGCTGTTGAAAATCTTTATTAGTGGATGACTGGAATGGGAACTTTGCTTTCATTGCTGCACAAACTTTATATTTACTGTGTGTTTCTGGCTGTTGTGTATGATTGGGATTTAGCTAGGCAAGAGATCTGTGGTTTGTACAGTCTAAGTGAGAATAAGATTTATTGCTTATATTACTGTCGTCTTACAGTTTGTAATACTAAGGTTCTTTTAGACTGTTATTCTTGGCATCAGAAACATCCAATTTTTAGCTTTTTCTTCAGGACTGTTTGTTTCTTGGTGTCTGACTCTACTATCAGAGAGTGAGTCAGCGCCAAGGACATCGTTCTGAACCATCCTTGTGCTGTCTTTCTGCTCACCTTAATACATCTTAAAAGCTTTTTGAAATTTTGCCTGGACTAATCCAATTAGCTTATAGTCATCTTCATATTGTGCTTGATATCATGTACAATGGCATTAGCTCATCTTTCCCATTATGTAGAAGCATTAGGTCAATATTACAGTTCCTCTGCTGTCTGATAAGTATTTTCTTCAGGATTCTAACAGTGTTTATTTATAGTACAGACAGCCTTTTCCATTTACATCAGACATGGATTTATGTTTGGACTAGGCTTCTTCTTTTTGACTCAGTGTTAGTTTTGGACTTTGCAGTCCTATTTGATGCCAAATGTGACAGAAGAGTAGAGAAAAAAATTTGTTTGATCAGCTAACACTGTTTATTCCAAGCTATGTGGGAGATTACTGCTTTCCAGTTACTGGTTTAGAATCCAAGCTGTGATGCTTAGTTTCTTACCTCCAGTATTATGTTTTGTCAGATGTGTCATACTGAGTATATTAACGGCATTGCAAAGAATTGTAGCCATAGAGGACATACTTACCTAGGTAGTAAAAAGAAGTAAATTGCTGTAAATCTGTAATGCCAAAAGTGAAGGACATATTTTGCAAGGTCTGATTTCTGGCTCGTATCTTCTGTGGATCATCATGAAGTGAGACTTCTGCATGTGAGTTAAGAAGGTACTATAGGTAGAGGAAGTTTACATTTTTCATTCATATGAAAAGTTATGCTGGAGAGTAATGGCTCACATGGATCTAGTTTTCATACAGAGAGTATAACAGAGAACTACAAGAGAGAGTGACCCAAGACCTTCCATGAGTTTGCCATGTGTCAAGTTGTGTCAGTTTGCAAGGTTTTAATTTGTCAGTTTTCAACTAAGGAGCTACATTTGGCTATCGACAGATGCATTATGGATGCAAGTTAAAGCAATCAAATATTTTTAAAATGTCCTATTTTTAATTTCAAAATACTTATTTGTTGGTATTTAATTTCCAGCTTTAGATGATTATGTTGCATCTATGGAGGAGAGAGTAAGTGATCCAGAAGCTCCAGGTTTGTAAATTTTCATTACTTCAAATGATGATATAATCTTACATTTTTTAAATGTGCTACAGAATGTCATATTGACTGTTTCATCACAGTTTTATTTTCAAACAGTTTTTAGGTAGTTTCAAGTAAGCCTGAGTTTGTGGGGTTTTTTACCACTATGTTAACATTAGTGAGCATAACACTCCATGACTCCAATCCACAAATACTTACAACAGTATTTTATTCTGTCAGGGGTCTTTCAGTCTAATCGATGGATTGATTGTCCAAGACCTAATTTTAGGTTCTTAATTTTAAACCTAAATACAAATATACATGAACTTATTATATTTTTTGTCTTACGGTGTAGCTCCTGGATGTGTTTTACAATTCAGCTGTCACTTTTAAATGAAATATTGTAGTATTAACTCAGTATGTTTAGTTCTGTTATCCTTGAGCTAAATATGTGACTTTTAGTTCGCATGTGCTATTTAGCTGTTGCACGAAACTTGACTGAAATATAAAATATTAAATATTTTTATTTAAGGTGACTCTGAGGTAGTGCTAGAAGATGCTATGGAACATTACACAGGTATAGTCCAAAGTATTATTTCTTTTTATTGAAGTTTCATTGAATTTTGTCCCCAAAACAGATGATCATGCAAAAAAACCCACCCAACACTCAAAACATTGGAGCTCTTAGATAACATCCGTTCCTTAATAAGTTATTACATGTATGGTTTTGATTATGTTCTGAAAAATTACTAAGAGCTATATGAGTACTACTTCTCTGTAATGTCACCCAAAGGGGCAGAACAATATTTTGAGGGTTGAATTTCCAGGAGAATGAATATTGATATTTTAAATCTTATAGAAGTGTTTCTGTGTATAAAAAAGAATTGAAATATGCCAGAGATGTTGAAATTAGTGTGATGTCAAGAATTTTAGTTTTGTTTCAATTTTGTTTTGTTTTCAAAAGCAAGCAAAACATAATAAGTAGATACCAAAATTGCACTGTAGATGTTAGCTGTATATAGAAATGATTTAAGAATATTTTGATTCAGAGTTATAGGTAATTTGTAGATGGCTTCATGAACTGTATAAGAAAGCCTACTGATACTGCTTTATCATTTTTAAGTCTATCTTTCAGTGCCAGAAAATTACTCTGTTCTTCTCACAGGATCTTTTAGAAATCTTCACCTTTTGAATTGTTGTTAACTTTATTACAATATAAAATACGATACTTTTGAATATCTTTTTTGTTCTGAATAAACTTGATATTATATTATTTGTGTGTCTTTATTGTCTTAAAATTCTATGATTTTCATATTCATTTTCTCTTAAACAGAGGATAGAGTGCATGGCAATTATAATGAAGACCAAGGTATGACAACTGATATATTTAGTGAAATTACAGTATCAAAATCTTTAGTTAATATGCAAGTGAAATTACTTTTTCTTAAAATTTTCTATGCTGCCACATTAGTTTGTAAGTTCTCGGTTGAGGTTTTGGGTTGTTCTGTATTCAAACCCTCTGTGTATGTAAGCAATCGACCAAGTGGATTGATTGATCAAATAGAACAAGTGTAGAGTATACATTAAATTCCCACATTGGTCCTCTGTCATACTTTGTGTATATGTGGAATAAGAATGTTGAAGACTTTGCGTGCCCTTTTTCTTATGAAACCCTGGTCAAGTCAGCTGTGGTTCACTGGATCTGTATAGCTCAGTGTTACCTTTGTGTCTTGTCCTTCGCTACTAGTTCTTTGGAAATTACTCTGATTTAGTTTGATTTGGTCGATGATTTGCTAATGATTGCTGAGAACAAAAAGTAAATGAGAAGAACAGTAGTCATAGCCTTAAAACAAAAGTATGTGGTTGTGATTCCTGCTGTGATATCCTTCTGGGGACTACCATACTTCAGAATCATTAAGCATGTCTTTAAAGCACTTTTATTTATTTCCCATGTTTATGTAATCTGAGCAAAGGATGGGAATTCTTAGCTTCAAGATATTTGCAAGAGAAAATCTTGAGGCTCATTCTTGGTCATCAGGAGTTAAAATCCCATTGAAACACTTTTAGTGTCCCAAAGGTGTATTTAGCACATAATCTGTGTCTTTTACAGTCTGCAGAAATAATTATTTGCCTCAGTGATGATGCCCTTGACAAAATGTTTCGGCATTAATAGAATGGAAAACCAAGAGACCTCTAGATTTTTACCTGGGGCTTATTTTTTACCTGCCTTTCCAGGAGATATTTATTTAACGATCAGTTCCCAATCAGGAATCACTTCCTCTTGCTTCTCACACCTAGATATGAAGAAGTGCAACTTTTAATCTTTACTTTTCATGCTTCTTCATGTGTAGTGGTGACACGGACAGAAAATGCTTCCCTGCTTTCGGGAATCCTTTTGAGTAAGTTGATCAGGGAGGTAACTGAAGTAATTTACATCAGCTTTTCATAAAATCAGTTCCAAAACTATTTCATATTCTGCAGTCTCTTCTGGCATCCCAGCACCATAACAGTGAATCATTCTATTTTGTGAGTAATTCATGTGTTTCAGCAAGCAGTGGTTTCATGTGCAGTTGCCTCTGTGTGCTACAATGAGAGTTCTAAATAGCATCAGATAAATCAGATTTTTTTTTGCCCTACTCTTTCTATATTATTCCAAATCCTCTGATTAGGATGATAAAAAGAATAGGAATTTTTCTTCAGAGGAAATTCCAAGGGAGCAACTGACTGTCAAAAAATGTATTATTCTTGGCTATTAAATTGCCAGGCTCCCTTGTGCAATAAATTATTCCCACAGTTCAACATAATCTGTGGCAAGCTGCTTTTCTCTTGATAAAGGTTCACCTTTTCATGGCCTAATTTTGTCTTGCTTTCAAGTTCTCCCTAGAAGACATTCTGGTTGTAAGAGAAAGCACCATGCATCTGTCATACTTCTTGGAGGAATTTCATTTCAGAGCTCCAGCCCGGAGCAGTGTAGAAGAAAAAGACCAGTCAGCTGAGCTGCCTTTCTGTGACACACCATTTTTTCCTTAGGAGTTCAGTCTGTTGAGTTTCAGGGCATGTTCACATTCAAGTGCTAGACACCATTTTAGCTGTTGTACCCCTTTTCCATCCCGTTTGTCTGTGGGCCTTTTTGGGCCTTGTACCTTTTGATTGGATTGAAAGTGAAACAAATGTGCTCTGTTTCTGGAGAAAAGTAATTTTAGCACCTGTTTTTTAAAGTCAAAGAAGGGATGGAGGCCATTGTGGAGATCTGAAATTCTTTTTCTTGAGTGTAAAGCTTGTGGTGTTGGCATGGGCTCCAAAACTGCAGTTCACTTCCTCAGGAAGATTCAGTTTAAATCTTGAAATGGAATTGTCTGTGAAGTCAACAGAAAAGTGTAAGCTTGTCTATTCTGGAGTCAATGTATCTTCCCCATCTCTATCAGATATTTCCCCTCTTCTGGCAAGACCCTCTGATGAAATATTTTCTCCGGTTCTGGTGCTTTCTGGAATTCTCAGAAAGCTGAGGACAGTGCCAAGAGGATTGTTGGCTAGAGCAGTTCAGTTTCTTTTGTGACTCTTGCTTTGTATGACTTGCTTCTTAATTCAGTCAGGGATCGTGGTTCCTGTAATCATATCACTGGGGTTATTGCTAATGCTAAAAATTCTGTCATTGAAATAAGTGTATGATAGCCCTCAGTGGAGTGTGTAAATAGATTGATCGTATAATTTGGAATAGAAGAACTCAGTTATTGTACACAGCTTTCAGTAGTTTTATGAAGAGCTTGCTACAGTTTGTAGCAATGAAACTGGAGAAGGAAAGCAAGCTTGAGATTTTCATTAGAATTAAAGAGTTCTGGATGTTTTTTTAAGGATATTCTGTAAGAACTTTTTTCTAAAGAATGTAGGGAGAGCCACATGACCATTAGTACCTTAAAAGATGAATCACTATGGTAAAGACATGGGGGGTTTTTGTTTGGTTGGGTTTTTAAATATTATGTAATTGACCTTTTCCAGATGAGGGTTAGTACTTGTTAAGATAATGAAATTATCCAAAATACTGAATGAACTTTGAACTTCTTTAGTTCTAAAATTTACAGTGAGTGTATATTGAAAATTCAGACAATGGATAGCCTTTTCCTCTATTTTCAGACATTATCTAAAATTGAATATTCTTAACCTGTTTCTTCAGAATTACAAAAATTAGACTGGCTCTTTACTCAAATATTAAGACTATATAAAAATTATAACAGCTGTACAGAATGATGGATTTATTGTTGTCATTGTTTTCAGCATTTCACCTGTGTAGATAGAGAGGCTTGAAATTTCAGCAATATGTTCACATTAGTTATATTTTTTTTTTTGTGTAGCATTTCTACTACAAGCTCCAGAGAGGGTTCACGTATCTATTCGGGCCCCAAAGCGGGGACAGTTTTTTAAGGATGCTTAACAAGCAAGTTTTTAGGACACTTTGTGCATATAAACCATCCAGCAACTTTATTTTTTCTTTTCTTTCAGAACCCAAACATGAAAAGCAGACTGAGACTCAAGATACAGGTATATACACATATAGATAAATGCATATGTATGTGTGTATATGTATATGTGTGAGTGGGGTGTGTGTATACTCTCGCACACATCCCACCATCTGTATATATTTATATATATGAAACATATTAGAAAATCTTTGTTTCATATGTCAAGTAGAAATACCTCTACAATAAGTGTTATTAGAATACATATTGTTTTCAGAATCAGAGAAATATTTTAAGCAAGTTAGCACAAAAATTATTAACTTAATCCTGCTGTTTATAAATATATAATGTGTGTGACCTTCAGTCATGACAATTTGCAGTTATGGCAAAGGTTTGTTACAGTCTATGTTGTATTAAACTTATGTTTTTGTCTATGAGCTGAGACGCCTTTTCATATGCTGTCCTTGAGGTCAGTATATCTTTAAGGTCTCAAGTGACACAAAGTAGGGTGTCTGAGGCTTTTAATGGACAGTTAGAACACAGTAATTCAGCAAGACAGTCAACCTGCTGCCTGCTGTGATCCTTGCTCAGAACTTTGCAACCAGTGCTGAAGATCATTCAAAATGTACAGGCTGTCAATACTAACTCTACTTTGATGCAGACTTTTGTGAGTGCACTTATGTAATTAGCAATAGTATTAAAAATTGTCTGCAGTACTCTCTCTGCATCCTGTATACTTTGTTGTCTTGAAATAGCAGCTCTTTTGAGTCATCTCAGACAGCTGATTGAAAAAAACTAGTTTTTTAGTGTAGAATGAAGTAAAGAAATTCTCTAGTGTATTTTTTCCCTCAAGTTCATTGAAGTTCCTGTTTGTCAATAGCGGTTTACTGTTCACAGGTAAACTTGTCTATGTGCTAACTGTGTTCTTTTGTGCTGTGTGTAAATTCCATAAATTGAGGGCTTGACTTCATTATTGCTCTGAATCAAATGTTTTTTTTTAAGCTGTTCACGACCTTCCAGAGGAGGTGAATGAAGCCACAGAGCCAGGTATATATTTTGTAACTGTGATCTTAAAATCTTTTGATAAAATATATGGATTTGAAAATCTGACATTAAAAAACCCCACAAACTCATTATATATTTTTCTCTTTTTATTATAGATAAAATTACTGAAGATTTTGATACTGCTAAAGATGTCTCAGGTATGAATTTTTATAGTTTGTGAAAGAAAAAAAATTATATTTGTTATTATAATTAAAAACCAAGCAAATGAAAAACAAAGCAGATAAATGTGTATGTAGAATCATCAAACAGTTTGGGGTGGAAGAGACATTTAAACATCATCTGGTTCAAACTCCCTGCCATGGCCAGCTACATCTTTCACTAATTCAGATTGCTCAAAGCTCTGTCCAGCCTGACTTGGAACACTTCCAATGATGGAGCATTTCTACTGCTCTGGGCAACCTGCTCCAGTGTCTAACCACACTGAGAATAAAAAAATTCTTTTTTATGTCTAATCTCAATTTACCCTCTTTCACTTTAAAACCATGACTTCTTGTCCCGTTGCTACAGGCATTGATAAAAAGTGTCTCTCTGTCTTTCTTACAAGATCCCTTGCTGAAAGGCTGCGATAAGGTCTCTCTGCAGCCTTCTCTTCTCCAGACTGAGCAACCCAACTCTCTCAGCTTGTCTTCTTAGGAGAGGTGCTCCAGCACCTGACCCTGGTGCAGGAGCTTGCACTTGGCCTTGATGAACTTCATGATGTTCTTATGAAGTACTTACTTCGTTCCTCAAATTGAAGCTCTATGTTTATTTTCCACATTGCCACTCAAAAAGATGAAATTGTAAATTTTTGTTTGCTGTATCAGGAAATTTTAAATGACTACTGTGTCAAATGTGATTTGAAGATTTGTTCCAAGAAGTTAAAAATGTAATTAAGCAAGTTTTTTTTTTAAACGTGATGTTAATTCAGTCAGCTAGAGCAAAGCAATCGAAGCAGTTTAGTTTGAGCACAGTGTGTAGCATTTGATGCTATATTTATTTAGATGTTCTATTTGAAAAATGCATTCTAATGTAATTAAATGGGGAAATAGCAGTTTCTTTTCCTTCTCGTTTGATACGAATTTGATTGTGTCAGTGCTGCGGAATAAGAACAAAATTGTAAATGTACTATATATGACTTTTAACACTTATTTTCTTTGTAACAGTAGAAAGTAAGCAATCAGAAGATGATGTGGCCAATGAACCAGAGGAATCAGGTTTGTATGTTATGTTTTACATGAGTTTGCCACTTCAAAAAAAATTGAGAATTATAAATATTGTGAAATAGAATTTTATGCTGCAATAAAAATACATTCATAACTTTTCCTGCAGCTGTTTTCTTTTGAGGACAAGCAAATCTGTGTTGTTGGAATCTATCATCTTGGATTTTTTAATGACAATATTTTAATGGCTTTCAAAGCAGTCTTCAGTTTCAGAAGTTGAGAGTGCTAGTAGCTCAGAAAAACTTACATTGATGAAAATGATCATATTAGGCCATATGATTAAACTGAAGATTTCTTTTCTTTGCTCTGTTTTCCACGAGCCAGTCAGTAGTGCATACTCGGGAAAGAGAGCATATGTGAGAAATAAAGTAGAATGTTTCCCCGGCTTTGAGCTTTATTTATGGGCTTCCTAAGTCAGAGAATGTATTTCCCTCTCCTTGATTCTTCTTATTGTCTACAGCCAGCATCCTGGCTATTGTGAAGTTTTTTTCTGGTGACCCTGACTGCATTAATAGGGACTGTGTGCAGCCTTCAGTCTATGAGCAGTAATAACACTTGGTGATGTGTGACATGTCTAATTTAAACATACATATGGAATTAAAAATAATTGAATTTTGAGGTCAATTATTTCACAATTGCATCTGAGAACATAAAAAGTGTATGAATTTTTCTAAGCCCATACTGTAGTAGCATGTGAAACTGGGAGACTTGCGCTTTGGGTAGTATAGTTTCAGAATTTTGAAGTCTCGTTTTTGAAACTGAATTTCTGAAATTCTGAAATATACTCATTGGCCTCCTTAAGTATTAATCTTCCCCTTGGAAAAATTCAGCTGAGGAAGAAATTTGCATCCCTCTTCTGCAAAAGTAGTATTACAGAGCAGTCTTGATAGGTCACTGTTTTGAACATAAGGGATAAAAAAAAGGCTTTTAAAAATATTTAGGGAGCAGTCCGGTTTGAATTATTTTTACATTTTTGATTTACAGAAATACCTGTTCAAGCTGAGGATTATTCAAATGATGTTCAAGTGGGTAAGTCAATTTTAAATGCTTTGGATTTTTTTCAAAAGAAAAAATGAAGCTCTAGCTACATGGAAATTTATAACCAAATTACTTTGTGGAGAGGCATGAAGGGTTATCATTCAATGTCGAAGTTGCTTCTTGGTTTTGAGGTCATAGTTTTTTTGGTGTACTTGATAAGTGGTAGCAGTAGTTACGGTGTTCTGTGAATGTATTCCAAATAAACTGTTAGTTTTAATTTACAACTTTATTTGTGATGACTTCAGACAGAGCTGGATAGTTTTGCTGTAAAGGGAAATACAACAATTTCAGGTCTTGGAATATGTGCATACTTCCTCTCCAGAGTAACTGGTCATGGACAGTGATACTGTTAATTCTCTGTGTGTCAGTCAGATCTGTTGTAGTCTGACTGTGGTACATCCTTTGGGCAATACTCTGGAAAGAGGACTTTTTTCGTCATGCCATTGCATTTTTCTTGACATAACTGATATCGAGAATAAGAGCACTTCTAGTTTTTCCATCTGTTGCCTGACAATAATAAACATAGAGTTGGCCAAAACCATTTTTAGAGTAGCTAAGTGGCTTCTGAATTTAAAGACTGCAAATTGTTACATTTCACTGCTTTTTGGAGTTAATTATTACAAAGTGCTAATTTTTAGTTGTAACAAAGTAGTTGTGTTGAGTGAAACAGAGTTGTATCTCAGGGTGGTAAATCAGAGAAGCTGCAATCCAAGAGCACTGCCGGCTGTATTTCTGTTTTGTTCTGATTAGCCTGAGCACCTTTCTGGGTTAGTTAAGCTGTGCACTGTGCAGAAGTTCTTATGAGGTATGGTGCCCAGGGGGTTCTGGGGCAGGTGTCTTTTTTTTTTCCATGCAGTAAAGGAAACTTCTGTTTGATGCTTGATTGTGCCAAAAGTAGCCAGAGAAGTGAAAAAACATAGGAGACCTTTGGGGTTGCCCAGTGCAGATCGCATGCATGGTTTAGTTAATATTTTAATTTATTTGCTGAACCTTAACTGAGGTGATTTGAAATGCTTATATTAGTATGTAACTGTGTTGTCTGTGAGGTCTTTCTGATCTGTTTATAACAACAGCCATGTGGTGTGTTGAAATGTTTGAAGCCATAGACATGAATTAATAGGTGCCTTATCTAAAGTGTTTTATTTCGTAATGAATATGGAGTATTCTTAACCAAAGCTTATAATCAGTATAAAAACGAACAGTAGTTGCTTTGACAGCATGGCAAGAAGTTCAGCAAAGGCAGTCTTTATTTGGTTTGTTGTGCGTTAAGTTGTAACTGTAGAAGAGGAAAAGATGTTTTCTCTCAGAAAATATTGCCGTGTACAGTTAAAATAACAAAAAGGCCCTTACTGGACTGTTAGAAAGTTTTAACAGTAGATAATTCCACTGCATAGTACCAGTTGTATTGATATGAAGATATTGAGATGATCTCTCGGCTTACATATACTATGTTAAAATTAAAGTCAGAATGCAAGTGCCAACTTGAAATCTCTAAGTTTTGCTTTTTGAACCTTATTTCTGTCCCTTTTGTGCTGTAATTTATGGCTCAATCTTGCAGCAGTAAATTAATAGAAAATAATCTTAGGTGTTTTGTACAGTAGTGATGATTTCAAAAATATACCAGCAGAATCATTGAATCAGTTAGGTTGGAAAAGGTCCTTAAGGTCAAGTCTAACTGTAAGCCTAACACTGAGTCCACCGCTAAACAACATCCCTGAGTGCCACATCTATATGTCTTTTAAACACCTTTGTGGGCAGCGACTGCACCACTTCCCTGAGCATCCTGTTCCAGTGCTTAGAACACCCTTTTGGGGAAGATATTTTTCCTCACACCCGATCTGAACTTCCCCTGGCACAAATTGATGCTGTTTCCTCTTAACTATCACTTGTTATTTGGCAGAAGAGACTGACCCCCCACCTGGCTACAGCCTTCTTTCAGGTAATTGTAGAGAGAGATAAGGTCTTCCCTGAGCCTCCTTTTCTCCAGGCTCAACAACCCCAGCTCCCTGAGCCACTCCTCATAGGATTTGTGCTCCAACAGCCTTCATCAGCTTTGTTGCCCTTCTGTGAACATGCTTCAGCACCTCAGTGTTCTTCTTGTAGTGAGAGGCCCAAAACTTAACACAGGATTTTGAGGTGTGGCCTCACCAGTGCTGAGTACAGAGGGATGATCATTCCTTTAATTGCAGATGTATTTTCAAATAAGATGGTGGAAATTAACCTAGTTGTCCACTTTCCTTTAGTTGTATTGTGATACTTGAATCTTGTGATACTAAAAGAATCTAACACTGTTAGAATGAGAAATAGCATGTTCTACTTTGAAATAGTATGCATTTCTGATGCTTTCGAGAGATCTAAAAGATCTTTTTTTTTTTACCTGTATTTTTTTCCAAAACTAGTGCAACACTTTTTAAGTAACAAGATTACCCTTACCTCTGATTGTTTCTGCACAAACAGTAGAATTCAAGTAGCCTCTCAGAAAACTGAGAAGAGAAACAGAGGACATAAATGACTCTTGACCATGAATAAAAATGAGTATTAAATTATTATTTATTTCTGCTGTTAGGCATGTTTACCTGCCTTTTTTGTATATGAATCTTTCAGTTTGACAGCAGCATTACTCTCAAATTTTCCTCTAGGAGTATGACATTCATGTTTATCAGGGATTTTTTTTTAATATGTTATTTGTTAGGGAGGATTCAGTACAGAGATTTTATTGTCAGAAGTCTTTGTGTTTATGTATTCAAAGCCTAATCTTTCCTGTTCTCTCAGCAATAATAATATTGAAGTTCATTTTACTGGAGACAGCCAAGAACTTTCTTCTGAATGAAGAACCCCCTTTATACACATATGTACTCTTTACATATATGAAAGATGTGTCTATTTATGTAATATACATAACTTCAAGCAATGTAAAAGAAATTCAGAAATATCATTATAGAGTCCTTATTCTTCAGTATTATAAATTGATGCAACTGCATTTCAATGGTTTCTGTCAGGTTTGGAGCAGCTATTTGATCTTTAGGTAACACATAGGAATTTAGTTTTTTTAGAAAGAAAACAGGAGATAGTTTTCAGAGGCTGAATTTAGCTGTGAGGAACATTCTCACATCACCAGTGAAGAGACTGGGTGTGGGATTTGAATATGCTGCAGTGCAAGTCAAAAGTTTTTTGATGACTTCAGGGTATATCAGAAAAAAGAAGCAATACTACTAAAATACATGTTTGGGTATCTGTAGGTACTGTTTTCCAATTCTCTGAGTTTATTTCTAAAATTATTACTGGTATTCTTTTCCAGATGTAGGCTACTTTAGCTTCAGTTACAATCCACATTTTTGTAACTAATGCTCTTGAGTGATATGATAGACCAGCTTCAAATATTACTGAATCATGTTTTTTTTACTAATCCTGTTTTACACTGGCACATAAATTGCAGTGGTTTTGATAGAGTGGTTCTTGTTGGATACATATTTTAGGGGAGACATATCACAGGTTTTGGGATACCATTGCTCTCTGTATTTGGATTTTGATCCGTCTTGTATGAGTTCAGATTTAAAATATCTATGGGTTGTCTCACTCCTCCCCTTCACCTTGTATCCTTGACATTTGTATAACCCTACATCTATTTTACCAACTGCTGAAATCCCTTATGTGTACAGAAGTTTCCACTTTAGAACTTTGACCCTTTCTTATTCCCTGGCTCCTCTTTTCCAATTGTCTTTTACTTTAACAAATAAAACCCAAAACCAAACAAACAAAAAAAAAAAAAACCCAAAACCGACCAAAACAAAAAATTGTTCTTATGTGTTTGGGACATGGCCTAGATTTCCTTTACAAGGTAAATGAAGTGCCATATGGTAATAAAAAATTTACTGCATAGATAAATATTCCTCACCTTATATGGCAACTTTGTGTATATTCACTATGGTAGCTCCTAGAAAATTATAGCTTTCTCAAACTAACTAGTCTGATACAAAGTTGCATTTTTTAACATCTAAGATTTTTTTTTGTTGTTGTTGTAGAGTGAGTTGTGTTTTGGTTGGTCCTTTAATATAGATTTCCCCTTACTTTTTCAGATACTTAAAGCTTCAAAAGAAAAGTCCCTACATCAGGAGGACCAGCCCTAACCATACGCTACAAAAGGGGAGCAGATGGTTGTAATAGATCTTATGATGTAATTACCAAGCAGTTCAGGGTTTGGGGAATGAACACTAAGATGTTGTAACTGGGTTTTAGCCAACTGTCATTTTAGTAAGCATTTTTAACACTTGGATGTTTAGTTTACATTCCTGTCTGATATTATTTTTTTTTCCCTTGGTCAAGTTTAGTGAATTCATTATTTTTTTTCTTCTGTGTTTGTGACAGAGTTGCAACTTTGAGCTGCATTTCATGTACTGTTTAAGCAATTGTTAATATTCTATTTATAACGTAGCAGCAAGTACATTTTTTCAGATTTTAATATATTATCTTTTGTTGTGGATTCGTACAGTATGTACAGAGCAGTTTGGTCAAGTGAAACATATTCTGAATTTTTAAATGTTTTATAACTGCTGATATAGCATACAGCCTAATTGCATTTTATTAAAAACACTAATCAGGCACACACTATGCTGTGAAGTTTGACTTATCTCTCTTTGCACTGATGTTATGTCAACAGTTACACTACATGAATTTCAGGTTATTTTTAAAATAGCCTGACAAGAGGCAAAATGTGTGTGTTTAATTTATACTGATAAAAGGGCAGATTACTAAATTACACTTTTCAAAAACTATTTACGTGTGAATTAGAACTTTCTATTTGTGCTCATTTGATTTATAAAGAAAAAATGTCTGGAGACTACATGATAGTCTGTCACGAAGTCAGTAGAGATTGCAACAAAACTGAGTTGCTGGAATCAAGTTAAATTTAGTAAAATTTTTCTGGTTTGGCTCCCAATATAATGATCCCAAAGCTAGATTTAGTTAGCTTTACATTCAGTAAATTATTTAAAAAGTCAAGTTTATACAAATACTTGATTTGCAAATTTTATTTAAAACAAGGAAAAAAACTTGAGAAATTCCACCTTTGGAAAAGTTTGATGTCAAAATTTAAGACCTGCGGTTATGAATGCTCTTATAAATGGTACATCTGAAATTTAGACTGTGAGTGATTTAGGATTTTAATATAACAGGTGTGGGTTTTACCTGTTCTGTGCTGCTGTTCCACAATTATGGAGACATATTTTATTCTTTGGTATTTTGCATGTGTTCCTTTTTGGCTCAGGAATAATTGCTGTGATTTTAGGAAGTTACCAAGCCTGACACAGGAGCTTAGGAGAAATAAAGTAAGATAAATTTATAAAAAGAAAAGTCAGTTTGGTAACCCTAATAGTGGTTGCCTTTGGGTTTACAGGGAGACTTTCAAGTTCTGTAACATTGTTTTGAAGTCAGGTTTCTAGATGCTTAAATTTATAGTGAAAGGGGCATCATATATGCTTGCCTTTTTTTTGGTATTGGAATTTCAGTGAGACTCCATGTGAGTGTTGCATCTGATCAACAAATACAGATGTCCCAAAGTGATTTCTTTAGACTTTTCAGGAAAGCAATAATAATACTCTTAGACTGTGATGTGTTTTGGGATGGGATGTTCTAGTAAAATTACCTGTGATTGTGAATTGCAGAGCAATAATTTTTACAAAGCCATATTTTGTGAGGAATCTTGGTACTAATTTTAGAATGGTGAATGGAGGATTTTTTATACAACAGTGACAGTCTATTTGTAGAATCATGGGACTGTGAGAGTATATTATGCTGTGATCAAATTTTAAGTATTTTGTAACTGAGTATGTGATTTTACGTGCTTCATGTTTACAAAAATATGCCAAGCTGAGCAAGGTCAAGTGGACTATTGAAAAATGTATATTTAATCCATTTTATTGTTTGGCTGCAATAAAACACAGAAGAATATCTTTGTCTTTCTAGTGTCATTATTTATTTCCAAATGTGGTAGATATTAACTATAGGGATAATTGATTCATCCACTAATTAATATTATTTTTTTAAATTATAAATTTGAATATTTAAAAATATATTTGAAAACATCATTTACAAGGAGGAGGAAATATAGCAAGTAAAATTAATTTTATATTCTGACTGGTGTTATGTGAAGGAAACAGACAGTGCTCTAAGGTCTGTGTCTTTTATGATTGCGTTGTGTTTGTCCTTTTGGAGCATGAACATTCTGCGACCAGTTTGGCTGGAATTTTTCCCATGATACATAATTTCTGTTTTTATCTTAAAATAGATGAGATAGCATTCTTTAACAAACACAAATGTCCGGGGAAAGTGTAATATCTGCCTTTCATACAGAATGTTATGGTCCATAGTTAGATCAGAAATATAGTAAGGTCTGCACAGTTCTCTATTTGAAAGCAAAAATATTACTCCAACCTTTTCAGTTTTCAAACACCTCCATAGCTTTAATGATCAAATATTTCTGAATATTAGTCAAAGAAAATGTCAACAGATTACATTTATCTTTATATTTTCACATTACTACATTCCGTCTTGTTATATTTCAGTGAATCTATGAAATCTTGGATTCAGCTTCTTTTTTTGGAAATCACAGGAAGAAATACCAATTAGCAAAGAGTAGGATACTAAAGTTGTATTTTAATACTGACAATTTACTACAATTTAAGTGACTTTTTAACGTTCTCTGGTAATCAAAAAGGTATCGTATCATGGCACTTCTGTCTAAGACATAAAGAAAATGGCTAAGATTTGATATAGGAAAGATACTGAAAAATTTAATGTTTTTGCTGAATATCATTTGTAATTTTACATGTTTCAGAAGCTATGTGTATGTAAGTAAATTGTATTATACACTTATAATGTTGATCGAGATTCATGTAAAATCTACAAGGTCTGAAATACATTTTTAATTGTGACTTCGGTCCTTGTCACATGCAGTCACAAACATTTAGACGTATTGTAATATGAAAAATAAATTTATTCTTCATGGTAGAAACCTTCTCGGGAATACCTGGTACATTTGTTACACAATGATAGCAGTCCTAGCCTGTAGAACTTAGCTAAAGCTGTTTTGTCTGTGATTTTGATCTAGATTTGTTTTCATGAAAATGGAGAAATTGAGTAAAAGATGAGAGGGGTTTGAAGAGCTAAGATTTTTTTGAGTTTTTTTGTTTGAGCTACAATTGGTTTAAGTTGATGACAAAATAGTCTTAAGATTTATTATCATATCCTTGTCTTTGAGACAGCACATTTTTAAGCCTTTGTCAGAATAGCATAAATAAAACCTTTTGCACCATCGAAGTATCCTAGGGATCAGTGTGGAGGGAAAAAAGCAATCTGTGCTGAATATGATGCTGAAGTGAATTCTTAGTTAAGAGTGGTGAGGCCTGAGAGAAACAAGATCTTCAGAGCTAACATCATCATGTTGTGATGAATTTCAAAAGCAGCTACCTGGAAGGAGAAGCTGAAGTATTAAAAGATCATTGGAGAGGCTTTGGTGAAATCAGTGGCAGCTAATTTAGCAGAATCCAGATTGAAAAAGTCTGAGAGAAAGTTTGGAGAACTGATTCTAGTGCATAAATAGGTATAGAAAACTGTAGGTTATATGTTCCATGAGTCTCAGTAGTAAAGAAATGTGAAGCTAGGCAAGAAATGGGAGGTAGGAGCAGGCTTTACAGTGATGAGGTCATACCTTGATCTTCCTGTGATGGCAGAGAAGTTGCAGAAATAACATGAATGGATGTGTGGAAGCAGGTTACTGAGTGACTGAGAATGTAGTAGAGAGAAGAGGTGAGGTGAGAATATCGGTGTCGCTGATAAGAGAGAAGATACAGGGAAAATGAGTGGCTAAGTAGCAAGCTCTATCATGGTAATGTGAGCTGATAAAAACAATAGAAATATGAGTATAAAGACTGTTCTGTGTAAAAGCTATAAATATAAACTGTTATCTCATCTGGACCTGCATTATTGCTCTTTTTAAAATGCAGTGTTTCTGATAATGTACAGATATACGCAACCATTTTATTTATTGTGTGTTATGCACAAAAAAATAGAAAAGTCAGTGTTTTAAAAAGTACTGCACAACGCTTCCATTAATATACTGTTAATAGTAATAATTATCCCTTAGTATGTAATTGACTCTATACATCTTTTGTAATTTCTTTCAATTTAATTGACAATCTAGATTTCATGATGTAATTGAAGGGGTGAATGACTTTCAGCGTGACCGTATTTATTTAATTTACCATATCATAATCAAGTTCATGCTCGTTCTGTCTTGTACTGAATGTAAATTAGAGCTGTAGTGGTTCTAGTGTCCGTACGCTCCGTAGCAGAAGTTGTCAATCTGTAGTAAAGGGTGAAATTAGAATGTTAAATAATTAGATTTCATGTACGTGCATAACCCAGTTTCTCCAAGAAAAAATGAAATGTTTTCCAGCATTTTAAATGGTGTATTTTATTCACACTGTAATGGTTCTGAGCATCAGTCTGAAAAACGGTGAAGACCGAGTATTCTGATAAAGTATCTCTAAATGACTTGCAAATTGAAGGAAATTATTTATATGTATATATAAGAATACCTCAAAATTAAACTGAATATGTTAGAGAGGAAAATAACTAACTAAAAAGCCAACTGACCTCCCTGTTTAGTGTTCTCTAAGTTTATTAGGAGGAAATATTGGAAGCTTACTGGAACAAAATTAGAAACAGAATAACAGTGTTAGAATTGTGAAGCAAGATGCTCTATATGTTATAGAGTAAGGCAGGACCAAATAGTGTTTAGAGAGGGGAAAAAGATGTTTATGTATCTATTACCTTCATGATCCACACATACATGATTTGGGTGCAGGATGTAGTCGGCCTTTGCTACAGACTGTCTTAATGCTTAGTGAACGTTTATCTCTGCAGTCCAATGTTTACAAAACAGATGTTAAAGTTATTTTAAAAGTTTAAGAAAACAAAAGCTTTCAAGTGCCCAAGCCACTTCTGAAAATGAGAGTTTGGTTCCAAATTGATTTTGTTTTTCACATTTTAATCAAACGTATGTATTAAGCTAATGTTCTCTGTAGTTTTTAATTAGTTGACAGATTTTCTTTCTTGCAATATTGTGAGTGTATATCACCAAAATCTACTAAATAACTAGAGGGGAAGTTCTAGGAAATATTTTGTGATCAAAGCAATAATGTAATATTTGAAGCATCTGTAGGGAAGGACCTTAAAGGTAACTACATAGTTCAGAAAATTATCCATGGTTTCTTTAAAAAATAAAAACAAAACAAAGAAGTCCTGTTGGCTCAATTACATTTTGAGTATAAGTTGTAATTTTCTTGTATCTCTTTTATCATAAACTGTTAACATAAATTTATTTCAATGAAATTATATTTTTAATATTCTAGGGAAAAGTGAAAAAGAAACTGAACAAGACAAAACAGAAAAAGGTAAGTCTGAAAGCAACATTCTGTTCTGAAATTTAAAACCATGCTTTCTGGGAAGATTGATTTAAGCCCTGTAAAATAGTAGTGAAGCTTAGCTCCTGTACATTTAATGTAGATAAACTGCAATTGGATAAACATCCAGAGAGCATGTGCTTTTGTAAGTAGACACACAATTGTTTGTTTCCAAGGCTGGCATCAATGTATTCCACTCTTACTTACATCCTCACAGAATAGGACAATAGAATTGTTTAGGTTTGAAAAGACCCTTAAGATCATCAAGTCCAACTGTTAACCTAACACTGAACCATGTTCCCAAGTAACACATCTTTAAAGACCACCACGGCAGCCTGGCAAACTTTTCAGTGAAGGAATTTTTCCTACCATCCAATCTAACCCTCCCCTGGAACAACTTGAGGCTACTGCCTCTGGTCCTGCCACTTGTTAGCTGGGAGAAGAGACCGATCCCTATCTTGCTACAACCTCCTTTCAGGTAGTTGTAGAGATCTTTATGGTCTCCCCAGAGCCTCCTTTTCTGCAGGCTGAGCAATCCCAGCTCCCTCAGCTGCTTCTTATAAGACTTGTGCTCCTGACCCTTCACCAGCTTCTTTGCTCTTCTCTGGACACGCTCCAGTATCTCAGTGTCTTTCTTGTAGTGGCCCAAAGCTGAGCACAGGATTCAGATGCAGCCTCACCAGTGCTGAGGATGGAGGGGGGAGATCACTGCTCTAATCCTGCTGGGACACACTAGTTCTGATCCAAGCCAGGATGCCATTGGCCTTCTTGCCTGCCTGGACACACTACTGCCTCATGTTCAGCTGGCTTTTGGCCAGCACTCCCAGGTGCTTTTCCAATGGGCAGCTTTCCAGCCACTCTTCTCCAAGCCTATAGTGTGGGTCCTGGGGTGGTTGTGACAACTCCTACTGTTTCAAGAGTCAAATGTTCAGTGTCATAGTCCCAGTTTAGGATTCTGTAGGTCATAGTTTCACCAAGCTCCTCCTGCATCTGTGGGCGGGAGTCAACCTGGGCTGCCTGGCCCCAGGATCTGGGTTCAGCACTGCTAACTGTGCTGGAGAGACAGGTGACATTAAAATCAGTCCTTGTCAGCTCCGTGTTTACCAAATAAGGGTTTCTGTCTAGCTTAATTTAGGTAGGAAGATGCAGAGGCAGAATTGATGGAAAAGAAGTGAGATTTTTGCTAGAGAGCACTGTGAATCTGTTCTCTCTACGATGACATTTGTTCTGGCCCTGTGCATTCCCTGTCACTGCATGAAACCTGCACAGCCTCCTTCACTGGGGTCATGGTTTGTAGCTGACAGTGCACAGAAACCTCAGGGCCTGTGCCAAGGGATTCGTTGTCGCTTTGTCTTTCCTGTTTTTTTACTTTTTCTTTACTGCTTCTTTCCGATTCCTGTTTTCATTTTCTATGTGGCAGTTATTTTATATTTGAGTACTTAGGAATAATAATTTTATGATCTTTTGATGAGGTGTTTTGGTTTTGTATATTGGTATTTTACATATAAGTTTCTAGGACTGGCAAACTTTAAACATTTTATTTAAGTATTGTATATGTGACATGTAAGCATAAGTTTTGGAAAGCAAGGCAATTATGTCAACATTTCCATTTATAAAAGGATAGATTTAGCAGGAAATACCTTACTGTACTAGGCTTACATACTTGATAATAGAAAACCCCACCATTATGTACTAGTTTTATTGAACTATTAGAACAGTATAATGAAATGGCATACAAGAGTCCAAGTATAGGTAAAAATAGTAACTTGCATAAAAAAAAAGAAAATATGTAAGGATTTACTATTATGCAACATTATTCATCAGAACTTTGACTTGAATGTATGACAAGGTAGAGCTACTTTCCTTTTCCACCTGAAGTGCTTTGTGGTTTTGTTTCTTTTTAAACAGCAGCTAAATAAATGCCATTGCAGATTACAGATTTTTATAAGGTGGAAAAAGGGATGGTTTTGTTTTCCAGGTTAAATTGATAAAATTTTGCATCCGGCAGGGAAAAACAACCCTGCATTTTTCTATGAAATTTGTTTATAGTTTAGCTGCTTGTGTCATTTTTTCATACAAGGTGAATTTTGCTGAATTCTTTTCATAGTTTGAACTATTTTAAGCTTTCACTTCCAATAAAAGTGTCTGGCTATAGATATCCTAGTCAGACAAAGTGGTATAAAGTACTATTGATTTGGTTTATTTTAAATTACCCTAATAAGATGCAGCAATAAATTGATGAGAGATGTATTTTTAAAAATACCGTACTGTTACTGGTATATTTAGAAAACTTGGAAATCTAAGGAATTTGGAATTTGAAAATTCATTTTTGGCTTGGGTTTGTGGTTTGCTTATGGCAGTGCATGGAGATGTATATGCAAGTCTGCATTTTTTTTTTATGTCCAAATATTTAAAAGCAGCTCCAAAGAGCCTTCTGTATAGAAAGTATTTACAGCTCTGAGTAGACCTTATATCATCAATATTTTTCACTGCTGCAGTCTTCATCATACTTTGTTAGCAAAAAGTCTTAATAATTTTGTAAATTTCAGTTTTCAACAGGATTTCATAAAGTTTATTAAAAGTCTCACTGAAAATTCTTTGGTATTAACAAAATCCCCCTCTGGAAAGACCTCTAAAGAAACAAAAAATAAAATTAACTTTTTTGTAGCATACTGTTACTTCAAGGTTTCTCTGTCATATTTAATTGAGAAGGATTCTTAGTCTTCTCCATAAGACTTTAAGTAATTTAAGTGGGATGAATGAGAAGTAATTCTTTAAAATGTTTCACAACTGGTGCAATGCAGGACATACATGCCACATCTGTAAGATGTCTTTTCAAATGAGGTGGTTTTGGTTGTTTTTGATAACAGGCTAAAAAATTAATTTTAGGCATGGAGCTTCATTTTTCTACTTTGACTTATACTGGTATATATTAAATATCCATTTATATTGGTGAGGAATGGATATAAGAACTGGAACAGTTTTTCAGCAGTGAATGTGTTTCATGCAATGAACTTCAGCATGGGTAATAATAATTTTCACTTTTCAAAACTGATAAAACATGACAGTAAAAATGAATGCTATTTGCTTGGAGCACTCGGTTGCATTTCATCAAGGACAGACGTAAACATAAGCCAGGCTTAGGACAATGTCAAGTGTAATTTTGATACCACGGTCAGCATTCACCACTGTTTACTCTAGATACTTACCTTTGAAGAGGATACATAGGATTCTACTGTGGTACCAGTAGAGATCTAACCTGTGTAACCTGAGGAGTCTAAAGTGCTATTCTTCTGACTAAATGTGGGGTTTTGCTGTAGGATAAGATGAGTTGTCCCCTAAATTCCATTGAGAGCCATTTAACAGACCTCCATTGTCTGCAGAAAGAACTTACAGACTTAGCTCACCTCCAGCATTGTCACCTCAAGTTAGATGGGCTGAGTTCCACCCATGCAAGCATACTTGAAGGAGTATACATAGTACCTATTGATTTACATATTTGATGCGGGCTACAATTAAATATATATATGAGCTGTGTGCAGAATGACCAGCACAGAAGTGTAATTCTCAAAGTCCAAAACTGCTGCATAATGCCATTCTGAACTAAATATATAGGACAATAGAATATTTGTGTGTGTTTTTGTATAGAAAGCAAAGGGTTGCTTGAGTCTAGCCTTTGAATGAAGCCCAAGGACTTAATGGTGAAAGAGAAGTGGATGAAGGAAATACCTGCCAAAAATAAAATTATGATTCTTCAGTTGTTTCTTACGATCAACATCTAACCAACCAACCAATAATAATTTCATACAGAAAGCCCTGTAGAATACTTTTTACTGTGAGGGAAATTGTTCTGGAATAGCTGCAGCTAAAGATTTATTATAGTCATTAGATTCCAGCTTTATTAGTCCCTAAAATACCTCAGTTTTTATTGTCTGATTACTTCCCCAGATAAGTTGATTATAGTGTTTTTCCTGTTCTACCGGTATAGTTTAGAAAGATCCTTTAATTATTGTAGTGCTCCTGGCTTTAAATTGTCAAGATGCAGTTACTTGGTTTTATACCTTCTAAGTTATCTTTATGGAAGCCCATAAAACAAGTGGGTCACTTACACTCTGTATCTCACATAATGAGCTTCCCAAACAACAGGACAATGACAGGAGTTTTTCATCATCATCAAATTCTCATTCAAGCGGCCACTGAGA
This sequence comes from Cephalopterus ornatus, assembly GCA_013396775.1. Lineage (NCBI taxonomy): Eukaryota > Metazoa > Chordata > Aves > Passeriformes > Cotingidae > Cephalopterus > Cephalopterus ornatus. Next base: position 212,947 of record VZRE01001859.1, read on the forward strand.
GGCAGCACAATTTCTAAAACTAATCTGGGTAATGATATGGGGCTAGTATGAGGAGGGAGGACAATTACTTGAGCAAATTTTGAATTCCAGGTAAAAGTAATTGGTCTGCTAATATATGTATGTGTTTTTCAACCTATTACTGAAATTTTGAAACTTGGATCGGGAAGGTCGGAGTGTTCGGGGTAGGGTAGTGAGGGGAATTAATAAAAGAGAAGGTCATGAAATTACTTGGAAAACAACTACAGACCATAATCATTGGTATCTACTTGTCATTGTCCCACACTCAGAAGTTGCCAGCCACAAGTTGCCAAGAGCATTATTACTGAATTTGTATCACAGCAGGAATAGGAGGGTGTTTCGGAAACAAAGCCTGTGCCCTCCCTGGAAATTGCTTCCTTAGTTTTTGACAGTTTAAGATGGAGAACTGACAGGAGGAGCCTTTGTTGGGAGTGACTGAGACTGCATCACATGAGGAGGTTTTTAATTCAGATTAGCTTTTAGAGATAGCATAACATGAGGAGACATAACTATATAAGTTATAACCTCTACAGATAAATAGTTATAGCTCTTATTAAAACTGTATTTAAGACTTACGTCGTAGAATTATAAAATAGTTTGGATTGAGGGACCTTTAAAGGCTATCTAGACCAATGAGCAGGGACATCTTCAACTAAAGTGCAAGCGGTAAAACAACACGGAGTCAGTGCAGCAGGATTGTTCCAGTGTACTTTTCAATTTAAAAAACTGAGGTACTGTGTCTCCTCAAGGTGGCTGTAAAGTCATCTTATGGCTTATGAAGGAGTTAACTAAAAGCCAGAGTCCTAACTCCCGTGTGTTTTGCATGCCAGTAGTAGCAGATGTAAGATTGAGGAAGCCACTAGGAATGGTCCTTTAACATGATAATGACAATATGAACAAATTAGTGAGTAAATAAAAAAATCTAATTACAAGAACCAAACCACTCTCATGAGGTAGAGTTTGTTAGATAGGGAGTAGTACCTTTCTATCCTCATGTTTTCTCCGCAAGTCCACAAACAGATTGTAACAATATTGCCTTACCATTTCTGAGGAATTAGAAATTTCATTAGAAGACGTGTTTTACAAGAAATACTTCTCCTAATATGTAATATGTACTCTCATAATCACAGAGCAGGCTACTGCCCCTCTCAATTAACTATGAATCCTACAGCATTAGTTTCCAAATATTAAAGCAAGACTGTTTATCCTGTGTGGAAGGCAATCTTCCTGCCAAAACTCCAAGTTAGACCAGCCAGGCTGCCAGTCATTGCTATCAGTGAACAGACCGGGTTCAGAATGTCAGCTCCAGTGCAGGAGGTAAGCCTGCCCTCCCACCTCACCACTTTTCCTAGGCTCTGAACATAAGGAAGGGCTTAGGAAAAGGAATAGTTAGCACTCAGAGCAAAAGAGGGAGGAGGAAAAAAGGGCAGCAAAAATGAGTGAAAAACGAGAGAAAAAGTGCCTGAGCATTCCAGTTGAGATGTCCTTCTGGCCATGGCTGTACAGCAGCTAACAAGCTCACTGCAGTATGCTCCCTCACAACGCAGCATGGCTGTTGTGGCAGAATAGAATCACAGGACTGTAGAATATCTGCTCCCAACTTCTACAAGGCACAGGAGTAAAGAGAATATTTATGTTACATGTGTGAAAGTACATACTAGTGTTTAGAGATAATCACTAATTGTTCTGGGATTTTTAATAGCCGCATGATATTATCTGCCACTTTTTTTTTCTGTGTTGCTTCATGTAATTGGTTCAGATGCACTTTCAGCATTGACATAATTAGCTACTTGGCATTTTATACCAATTTCAAAGCTTGTGTTCAGCTCAGTTCTACAGGACTATACAGACATTTGATCATTCAAGGGCATTTGTCTAGAAATCCTAAAAAAGTTTTAATTCCTTGATTATTATTTCTTCAGGCAACTTTTTACTTTAAAAGCTGTCAAGTAGCAAGAAATATAATTCTGTGACTAATTCAACATAGAGTTTGCAAGATTTTTTCTATTTTTTAGTGCTGTTTGTCTGAACAGTTCCTTAAGATAAAAAGATAGATCTGCTTCAAATGAAGATATACAGAACTTGATTTTTTAAGTGTTATTAGCTTGAGTTTTTTACAGAAGAAGTGAATAACAGCAGTGGTAATTGAGATTGCTTTCTGTCACAACACTGTTTTTAATCACTTATGGCTTTTCTGAAATTATAGCACTGAGATGAAATTTTTTATTGAGAAAAGTTTTTGAACTTCAATTTGCTGGTGTAGGGCTAGGAGAAATTTTGGTCACTGTGATGACTGGCACAGTAAGCTTCTGTGGGGATTTCTCTGATTATTGAATGAGAGAGTGGAAGTTACCTGTGTAATTGTATTACTGTCACTTCAGTGCATTGGCATATAGCAGTAATTACAGAAACTGTAGAACATGAGACTAGGTGGGACCCTAAAGCTTACTTTGCCTATTTGGTTGACTGAAGGCCTTATCAGCTGTGTGCATTGTTCCTGGCAGATGCTTATACAGCTTGTTCTTACAATTTTTCGGTAATTAGAATTCCATGACTGCCCTTAGCAACCTGTTCCACTGTGTTTGCTCAGAGATAGTAGTTCCAGATGTTCAAGCCAAATTTCCTGCTGTTGCAATTTTAAGCCTCCTATTCCTTATCCTGACTATGATGATACCGAAAATAATTTATTCTTTTCATCTCTATAGCTACTTTTTACAGGGCAGTATGTACTTCTCTTCCACTGGCAAACTCTTTACTACTGCCTTTTTACTCTTCTTTGTTCTTGCTTATTCAGATGTAAATGTTCCTCCCCTCCCCAACCCAGCAATGAAAGACAAAATATTTCTAAACCATTCTTCAAAAGTAAGTCATTCAGTCATGTTTAATCGTTTGGTTACTTTTCCTTAATTTTTATGTGATGCTCTTGTGGTCTGAGGAGTATCTAGCAGTGCATTCATTATTATTCAAAAGGAAGTTCTCTGTCCTTTGTAGAAAAAAAAAGACTGTCACTGCTTTTGGTGATGACAAGGTGTTTTTCAACATAAAACCAAAATATGCCTGGTGTTTAAGTTTTCATATGCCAGAACAGGTATATAAAATAGCTATTTCATCATCTCTTATCGGATGACATGGCAAGCTATTAAGTTTATTGCACATTTAATGTAATACATTATCACCTCCAAAATATTTTCCTTCTATTTTTTTTTTTATTTGTTTGTTTCTTTGTATTTTCTTCTATGTCTTAATAAGGGATATATGAGATTGCTTGTCATCACTGGTAATTGTTTGTCCTCCAACACAAGAACTAGCATAGAGCTTCTTATAGGAATACTTCCTAGCTTGCTGCTTTGACAGTGGAAACCCTTTTCTCTGATGCAATCTTAAGGAATACTAAGACAGCAGTCCTAGGTGGAAAGCCTATCCTTATATCCAAGGCTGTTATTGAAAATCCTCAGTATTCTTCTTGAAATACTATAATATGGTATATAAAGGAATTATTACCATTTTAATACTCAACCTGATTTGGACAACAAACCATCCTAGCAGTTGTGTGATTGTGCACAACCTCAGTGACATGGTGAAATCTGCCATTGAAGAACAATGACATGTTTTTTTCCTCTGAAAACAGATGAGTTAACTTCTTTGTAATGTTGAATTTAATATATTGGGTCACATCTGCTAAAAGATTATTACACTAGAAGGAGGAAATGGATAATTTATTAAAATACCCCTGCAGGGAGATAGCAGGCTATCTGGTTAATATAGAGGAATGCTTGATGGTTACACTGAAAGCTCCCTAGTGAATCCTTTAACACAGGAGTAGAACGGGAGATGAAAATGATTGCTCGTTATATAATGTTTGCTGTATTGTATTGGTGCCTAGCAGATGAATAATATTTATGTTAACAGCTCCTTTCCAGTTTTTTATATTGATCTCCTGCTGTTCTAGAGATGATATATAATTGTACTGAAAATAGTCAGATAATATTTCTTTGTAATGGAGGGGAGCAGAAAGGTTTTTCCAACACATCACCCAAGTTGGATATGAATGGAAAGATATCGCATCTTTGTGCCACAGACTTTTAAGATTTTAATTTCCTCTTTCTTCATGAGCTATTTCTCATCTCCTTGTAAATTCAAATGAACAGCAGAAACAGTGTCACACAGGCAGTAAGAGTTTCTTTGTGAGTGGGAAAGCTTCTTTCCTTTGCCTCAAGGGAACCTTGCTGTTGCCATGCTTACCGAGTTTGGGAAGGACCAAGTGACTCTGTTTATCCATGAATGCTGAAAGCTAAAAAGCTGACAAATAGCCGTCCTGCCTTACTGAATATATAGTTCATGTATAACTGACCAGCCTTAGGTTTTCCTTCATTCCATGAGAACTGAGAATTGACATTTTATTTGGGGTTTACATTATTTCGTGTGTGTACGTACAGCCTCCTGTTTAGAGAACAGAAATGAAACCAGATGATTGGTGGTGATGTCCAGCTGGAAGGTCCCCAGATTATGCGCTCAGAGGAACTGACATGCCTCAATTTTCCTGCTAACAACAAAGGACAGTTTTACATGGCAGCTAAGAGCTCAATGAACCTAAAAAGTTCTTAGTGTCATTTGCTTTCATTGGTTCCTTGGGCTGACACTTCTGGGTTCATCCACACCTGCTGTTGAGAAAGCTAGGCTTTAGAAATAGCAATGGTTTCTTGAAAAGCTGAGTTGGCATATTTTTAGAAAAGAAAAGAAAACAAAACAAAGACAAAAACCCAACAAGCCTTTTGCATGTTATGGATTATTCTTCTCAGGCCCAGTGAGGTTGTGTAAGAAACTTCTGACCATACCTGTTAGTCACTGTGGACTGAAGGTTTGGGGTGGAGGGATCCTTGCTTTTGTGATACGAGCTGGTTCTGTGAGTTTTACTGGATTCAAGGGGTGTGAACGCTTGGAAGAGAGCCAGTGCTGTCCTCCTTAATCCTTAGCATCATTAACTGCATGAAAATGCAGTAAAGACATTGCTTTTCTGTTAAATGGATGATATTAAGGTAAGACAGAGCAAGACTGGAATAGGCCACATATAGGGAAGTATTGCTTTCCAACTTCTTTCCTTCCTCGGGGAAGCAACAACCGACACGAAAAACATGTATATTATGGAAAAACACAAAACAAAGCTCCTCTTTCGTCAGTTTAGTTCCATGATAACTACATTCCCTAAATGCATTGTTGTGTGCTTCAGTATAAATGCTTGATTTCAAGTCATGGGTTACAATGAAAACCAGAAGTGTTTAGGGGAGCAAAACCAATATATTAAAGTATGTTATGTGATGGTTTATCCTGAAAAAGTTGTAAACTCCTATATGTCAGGCAGTTTTGGGGTTTTTTTCTTCTTAACTTCTTGGTATCTAATGCAATGAAAGATTATGGTCCCTTCTGTTATAAGAAGGATCAACAAGGATATAATAATCCTAATGCACTGCTGCTTTAGTACCTTTCCTTTATAAATATGAATACATTTTTAGACTTAAAGCTTCATACGACCTTTGTGAATAAGTAAGTGGAATTTGGTAGGATAGCTTGAATTCTGCTTAAATTCTGTTTCCCTCCTGCCTCTGAAAAGCAATACCATCTATTCAACTGTGCATACCAATGCTGCAGAAGGGTTTAAAAAGGTAATATAAGAAAAACTCTCTCTGCACAGAGCTGTCCGAGTTCAGCATTGAATATGACAGTGAAAGTTTCACACCAAAAAGCCCAAAAGTGGACAAGGGTGCTTATTTTTCATCCCATACAGAAGTAGCTTAGACTTAGGAGATCCTCTCATGATTGGATGGACTTAAGTATTGGTTTAGCATTAACTAAGGTGTTGGTATTTTCTGAGGTTTAGTGTAGACAACGTGATTTGTCTGCCTTAAGACTGTATGTAGGATCAGAGTCTCAGAGACTGTAACATTTAAGAAATCATGAGCACAGCTTACAGTAGTATGGGGTGGCTCTTGTAATTCCTGAACAATGCACCTGAGGAATTGGGAAGCAGAATAAAATCTAGCTGGATACAATAACTTGCTATCCAAAATACTTACTGTAGCATTGGAGCAGTCTTGTGATGTTAAACTGTAGGATGTTTGGGTTTAGCTTTACCTGTACCAGTTACAACATTCTCTGTTTAAACGTATGCAAAGAAAACAGTAATTTCATGCTATTAATGACTTATTCTGCATAGAGGGGGAAAAACAGTAATGCATCATTAAAACTAAAACATGTGCTACTGATTACATATATGTATAACTAGTAGTTACTGGTATCAGCCAATACATACTTCTCCTACCTGTGTCAGAAAAGTTGGAGTCCTTTTTTCCTAATGAAATGCAAAATCTAAGTTAAGCTGTAGGAAATGTGGAGAAAAGCAGTTACCTGCTACCATATCCTTTCAGTAATATATTTGCATTTTTTAACATCTTAGCATCTTTTAACTACATCTTAGTTAAGAGTAGTTTAAGTATTGCATTAAGTATACTTAATGCAACCAAATAGACATTGTTTAAGAGTGAAGTGCTATGAAGTAAATAGCTGTTTAAATTAACACCATTTACTTCAATTTGCTTCAAATGCAGTTTACACAATTTACTTCAAGGCTGGTTTGCTACATACCGGTGCTGCTCTGCTTCTGTGTGATAGCTTACTAAGCTGTAGAAACTTGGTCACTTAGAGGTCTTGGTCTGACATTTCAGTGTTGAACTTGAGTTCAATAAGAACTCTCCTCTACTGAGTAACTATGATTTCTATGAACTCTTTTAATCACAGAATGACAGAATGGGTCAGGTTGGAAGGGACCACACTGAATCATCTGGTCCAATCTCCCTGCTCAAGCAGGGTCATCCTAGAGCACATTGCACAGATTTGTATCCAGATGGTTCTTGAATATCTTCAGTGAGGGACACTCTACAGCCTCTCTGGGCAGCCTGTTCCAGTGCACAGTCACTCACACAGTAAAGAAGTTCTTCCTCACGTTCAAGTTTCTGCCACTTGCCTCTTACCCTATTGTTAGGCACATCTGAGAAGAGCCTGTCTCCATCCTTCTTTGCATCTTCCCTTCAGATACTTATAGACATTGATTGATGAGATCTCCTCTCAGTTGTCTCTTCTGAAGGCTGAACAGGCTCACGTCCCTCAGCCTTTCCTTGTAAGAAAGATGCTCCAGTGCCTTAATCATCTTTGTTGGCCTCCACTGGACCTTTTCCAGGAGCTCCATGTCTCTCTTGTGCTGAGGACCCCAGAACTGGACACAACACTTTAAATGCAGCCTCACTAATTGCTTTAGGCGAAGAAGTAGACCTATATAGTCACAACTTTTAGAAATTACTAATATGTCCTGTTAATCATGTTTTTCATAACACCATATAAATGCGGAAAAACAACAGTTCTCTTTGCTCTTCCGCATCAATGGAACCATTTGGAAAAAAAATCCTTGACTGTTATGTGATGAAAGATTCTTTACCCAAAACTTGACTGCCAAGTCATTCAATTTGAATGACTGAAGTTTGATTTTCTGTATAGGAGTTTTTGATTGTAATAAGTAAGAAATCAGTTTCTTTTCAGTGTAATTTGAAACTGCCTTACTTGGAAATTATGCCCTAGTTAAGTGTTACTGCAGACAATTGTTGTGAAATGCAAAAGAAGTGATGAACTGTGTGTTTTTTAAACCTTCTAGCTAAAAAGAAGAAGCCAAAGCTCTTAAACAAGTTTGATAAGACCATTAAAGCTGAACTAGATGCTGCAGAAAAACTACGTAAAAAAGTAAGTTTGAATGTTTCACTAAGGACTGTAGGCAATGGACAAAAATGATAAATTAAAAACTTAGAAAAAGGGAGAATGACTTTTTGATTATTTTTTGTGAAATTAACTTTTTAAAATTCAGTGCATTTTTGTCCTTCAAATTTAACTTCTGCTGGATATGTCATTTAAATTTTTCAAAGTCAAAAGTGTATGTCTGTTCATGTATGTTTGTTCGCTGTTGACCTTGAAAATGTTTAGCTTAACTCTTAAATTTCTGCTTAAATTAATCATGTGGAACAGCGTTAGTTCTACCCTATCACTGTTGCCCATTTGAGTACTGAAGTCAACTCTTAACAGAGAACTTAATACATGTGTGGTGTTAATATGGATCTCTCAGTAAGTGTTCATGTGCCTCGGGAGTGTCAAGTGCAGATCTTTGAAGCAGGTGTTGTTTCTGTTGGGATTCTCCATGTGTCCTATGAGTGTCTCTGATCCCATAGAGCTGCTTAGAGGACAAAGCAGATATTCCTGTTTCTCACCGGTGGCAGCAAGACTTTAACATCAATCAGTCAGTTTGGGTAGTTCTGAATTTAATAACTTGACCATGAAAAGCAAACAAACCAAAAAAACCCAACAGAAAGCAAGCTCTTCAGTCATATCCCTTTATAGGTTCCAATTTTGTTCTTTTATTTGAGTATTTCAGAAAATCAGACCTTGGCAGAGATGTGAGATCCCTTTTCCAGAAGCGAGATGAGATAGCAAAGCAAGACTGTGGCTGTTAGAAATGAGATGCCTTAAGTCTTTAGGATGCAAATCTTGTAAAAACTCTGATATGCCTAACTGACAGTCTAGCACATAAAGAACAACTGCAGGTTTTTATTGATGGATGAGCAAGGAGATATACTGTTTTCAGTACAGTACAATGAAGACCATTTTAGTCACTGCAGATGAGGGATTATTCTTGATTTTCAGAATACTATGCCATTTTGACTTTATACTGCCATCTATGCAGCCCTAGAGTTCTGGTAGGTCTGTGATTGGACTGGAAGGCTGCTAGATAGAGTACCAACCTCATGCTGTCACTGCTCTTCATCACTGGAAGTCTTCTTTACATGTTAGAATATAAAACCAAAAAGAATTTTCATGCTTCTTGTTACTTAAGCAATTGGTTAATCAGAGAAAGGCATAGCACAAATTTTTGCTGAGCCTAAAGGGTCAATCTGCTGACTCTCTTTTCCTGCCTGTGTCTCTTGGTAGGTTTCAGATAGTCATGCGTGTCATGTTGGAATCAGCATAAATTTAGTAATAAATCAGATGTGTGATATTTAAAGATAGCAAGACAGTTGTGTGTAATAGCCCATTCATATTTGTAAAGCTGTAAGAGCTGGAAGTGGCAGCAGGGTCTGTTGCCGAATATTGCCAAGCAGTGCTTAGCACCTATTTAACAATGTGGCTGGCTCTTCTCGACTCCCATCCATACTTGCTGGTCAACATCCATCATGAGAATATCATAGTTACATTCAGAGTTTGTGTGAGACAGGGAAGAGACACAGGGCACGTGTGAGGTCTCCTGAGGGACACTGTTACGCAAAAGATTTGGAGGAAGCAGGCATACACTGTGGATGAGTCTGGAAGAACTGTAGTTATGATACTGTTCCATCAAGTGAGGTGTGTGGAGAGAAAATTTCCACTTATGCCTAGAGCTTTCTTCCTATTCTCTGTTACATTTATTTTGGACTTTGTTATTAGCAGTAGAATCTTTACTTTTTTGTATAGACAGGTTATTGTCATCTCAGCATTTTGTCCAGTCAACAAAGGGAAAGTGAGTAAAATAAAAAAAGCTATTAATTTTAACCCTGGAAAGTGGGTAATATTGTTTCATAAATAATGACAATAAATTTCTCTTAAATAAGAAGGCAATCCTAACAAAAGTATGAGTGAAAACTGTTGATTCAGAGTCCATTGCTTATTTTGTGTTTGTTTTTTAATTGTGGAAACTAATGTCTTATTAGGTCATTCATCCTCCAGCATTTTTATTAGATAGAATGGCTGATAAATATCTCTACTTTCCAGGGAAAAGTTGAAGAAGCTCTAAGGGCCTTTGAAGCACTAGTGAATCAGTATCCACAAAGTCCTCGAGCAAGATATGGGAAAGCACAGGTACTTAAAATATAAAAAAAAACCAAAACCCAATAAATGTTAAAAAAGCTAAAATAAACATTTTTTTTTTAGCAATAGAGTTATAAACCCCAGTCAGAATTAATTTGTAAATTTATGGAGGTTTTTTTCTGTGCTATCTGTCATATTGTATCTCTTTCAGTTCACTATCCTTCCCCAATTATGTCGGCAGCTTTTGCCTAACTTTAGTCTAGTGGAAAGTATTGTAAATAACTCAAAAATAAGATATATGATCTCATATGATCCCTGTAGATCTCATAAGAATTGTCAGGTGAATGGTCAGAGATAAATCCCAACTAATGGCCCAGTGCAGGAACAACAGGCAGAACTTGGCTGTTACATGCTGTTTGCTGTAACTGTTAAATCAACACGTCAATCAGCTCTGGGATAAATGCTGCTTTTTGCTTAATGGGAATAGGGAAGAGGATTTGGAGTTTTTATGTAGAGAATGTTAAAAGAAAAAGAACACAAATTCTTAGGCGAGGAGGCTTAATTAGCGGGGTTTTTTTGTGGCGAGAATTATGTTTCAGGTTTTCCCCTTAAAAAAAACCCCAACCAGAATACATCAGAAAATAAGCTCTGCATTCATAATACTTTTGAGCTGTGTTGGGATGTCTCAGAAGAGAATAAACTTTGAATTTTCATAAATAGTAGGATAATCCTATTGCACTAGGAGTAAAAAAGACTCCTTGAACTCATGTTAATCAAGATGAACAAAGTGAAGCCCTCGCTGTAGGAAGGAATTGTGCTGTTAGACAATTAATGAGGCACTTGAATTGGAGTAACCAGTTTTCAGTTGGTTAATAAATAGTCATGCTAAATATCCAAAATACTGTCCCACAAGCACGTTTTGTCCTTGAAAAAAGGAAAGTCAAATTTCCTAGTGAATGTACATCAGGAAAAATAATTATTGCTTAAAATTGATTTCTGAAGGTATCTCTGAAAGCTGCCTGATGAACTGTTTGGCTGAGTAACCATTTTGTTTGGTGTTTCACATACTCAATTTCAAAGCAACTCAAGGAAAAAAAGATAAAGGGCAGAAGTACAAAAAGATTTCAGGTACTTGCTACAGCATATGCAGCAAACACAGTTGAAGCAGTTTCATTTAATGCATATGTGAATTTAAATAGACTAACAAGAGCTTCTGCACCTGTAGTGCTTGCCATGCTCTGCAAATTGACTTAAGAAAGAACATAAGCCAATAAATATAGAAGTATTTGGGAAGAATGCATTCAACACATGAAAATGCATGCATTTATATAAACAAACATTTTGAAACAGATTGTAGGTAACAAGAACTAATGGTTATTCTAATGTGCCTTCTCAGTTATTTTTAAGACTGAGGCATTATTAAGTGTTCTAATTATGGTTTTGTGATTCTTTTTAGTCTGAAGATGACTTAGCTGAGAAAATGAGAAGCAATGAGATGCTGCAACAAGCTATCAACACCTATGATGAGGTGGTTAGTCTGCCAAATGTCCCTTCAGATCTGATAAAGCTGAGCTTGAAACGAGAGGCAGACAGGCAGCAGTTCCTTGGTAAGCTTTGAGCGTGGTGTAAAAATTTTGGAAGTTGTATAAACAAGACTTTCAAGAGGTCACTAAGGACTTAAAATGCCAATTCCATTGAATTTTTGGTAGGACTTGTCCTAATATCTTAAATGCTAGTGAAAAAAAAATTATTTAAAATTTTTCTAGGGAACTAGTGTCTGTAATTTTCTTGTATGGTAATAGTGCCTGTAGAAAGCTGCAGCAGATGCTACGAGAAGATATGATGAATTTTTACTGAAAGAGAAAGAAGGAAGTCTTCTTTTTCTACTGAAGCTGAAGAAAGTCAAGAGGAAATTAATGGCATAAGCAGAGTAAACATATTCAGAATAAACTTTCAGTAAACAGAGAAGAATGGAATTGAACTTGGGGATAACACCGGTTTAGATTGTAGGCTTACATCTCAATTCTGTGATGTATGAGAAGTTCTGATTAGAATATGAGGCACAATCAACTTTGCAGGAAAGAGTTCTGTTCCCATGGGTTGGATTTTTAATATCAACTTATTTTGTTCTTGCTGCTCCTTTGCAAGACCTCATCTAGGAAGCTGAGGAACATACTTAATTTGAAGCACATAAAGCATGATAAATTTCCATGAAAAATAATGGAAATAGAGTAGAACTATTACTTACTGCTAGAAATGCATTTAATTTCTTAATTAAGATTAAGGTTATTAGATGTTTGCTTAATTTTGTTGAGTGCTTTGATAATCTGTTTATGCTAAAGCAACCAAAGCTTAAATAATGTTACTGCTGCACTGTAAAGGGTTCTCCACAAGAGGCTACCCTAACACTGCATGATGTGCACTTGCAATGATTCCCTGAAATATTCGTGGTATTGCTACACCCCAGTGACAACCAAGCAGCTGAATGTGCTCCTAGCTGCACAAGCTTTTTCAGCTTCTCCTTCTTGATCGTTAGTGAAAGTGGAGCACTTGGCTCTGATTTGTTTTCTTAGATGTTGTGTAAACGTCTTGCTACTGTTACTCATATCTGCAATTGTAATTAAGTCTTGTTCAATCAAATCAGGTCGCATGAGGGGTTCCCTGATTACTCTACAGAAATTAGTTCAGCTGTTTCCCAGTGATACTTCATTCAAGAATGACCTTGGTGTTGGTTACCTCTTGATAGGAGATAACAGCAATGCTAAGAAAGTATATGAAGAGGTGAGTTTCCATTCCAGTCAAGTAAAAATATTTGCATTCATATGTTCATTCTAAAGATTGATTGATTTTAACTTTTTTAGTTGTTAAACATTTCACATGTGAGGTTTTGAAGGGTTAACAGATACAATTTTTATTCTAGTGCAATTATATTCCAATTTTAATTCAGATATCCTGGCACTGTTATGCTAAGATTTTCCTCATTGACAGAGAAATGAAGATTTGTTTCATGTGCTTAATAATATTTGAAATCTTATACTTTCTGGTAGGCAGGTTTGGAATATATTGACAATACGTGTAGGTGTGTGCTATGTAATATGTAATGTGTAGTATAAAAAAAGACATCCAGTCTGCAAGACAAGGAAAGCAGAAGCCAGTCTCTTTACAGGAACAGCATCTCTAAGCATGCGATCAAGTAGTTCAGTACTCACACAGCTATTTAACCTTTACTTTTTCATATTTTTGTAGGCAGCTTAAATTCTGTTTTTCTTTCACAATGTTCATAGTGCGGACGATTCAGTGGATTTATGTTCATGTCTTACACTGTGGTTATTTGACTGCACAAACTTCACTGCCAGGAAGGGCCACTGTGCTCCTGTGATCCAGAAGCCCTGTTAACATCTGGAAACTGTCTGCCAGATGTGGAGCCTGACATCACTGGTAGAGCACATGCTGTCCGCGCCTGACCAAGGAGTCTTGTTGGTGTTGGCACACTTGTTGCGGGGCTTGTTTAGTACAGGCCTGATATGGTAATTGGCTGGTTATGTAGGCTGGAGGAGTCAGCATGGTCAGTACCACCTCCTGAGAATAAAGGCCCAGTTGTCCATCCCCCACATCTGGGAGTCTGAGGGGATTCTCGTCTCTGGTAGTTTCTCAGAGAGGAGGAGGACGTTCAGCCAAAAGCTAGTAATACAATTTTTTTCCCTTCGAGCTCCTCTGGTAGTCTCAAATGTTGCCAGAATAATGTTTGCTTTGCTACTTTCACTACTTTGTAGGTCCCTCCATAAAACATGGCTGTTCGATGATTTTTGTCCTGCTGTCAAAATTTCTCAGAGGATTGGAAATATCAGCTTTTAAAGCTAGAATTTATTAACCAAACCTGCCACTCAAGCTGCAAGGAACTTGAGAAAATAAAGACATGTTCCTTTTGAGCAAGATTTTCCTTTGCAGTTATTCAGTGTTTTGCTGCAAACAACAGTTAAAATTTCTCAATATCAGTAATTACAGGAATTTTTACACATGGAAGGAGGTCACGAGTTTGCTATATAATTACTTTGATATTGAGTTTTATTTGCTTCAAAAGAAATGTATAGTTTAAGAACAGATATGCAAAATAAGAACTGGTGTGCTTTTAATGTATTGTTTTCCATTCTTCTTAATATATTGTTTTCTATTCTTCTATAGACTTTATCCAGTGTAATTACTCTGTTTTGCAGTTCACTAACCACTGAAATAGAATAGCTCATAGTGGTGTTCTGTTCCTGTAAAAGAACAGGAAATACATTTCTTTTTAAATCATGTTTTTTTCCGTATTCTGGGTATTCCTCAGGCTGAATTTCAACACATTAATATAAGTTTTTTTGTTGTAACTCAGGATACATTTACACTAAGGATTTTAAGAAATAATACATAACCAAAGAAACAGGGAGAAGCTCATGTGTACCTGCTTTCATTCTTGGTTCTACTGAAGGCTTCTTACACGATTTTGCAGAGATTTTTTAGGAGCTACCTGATCTGCTCTGGACTACTTCGCTCAGCTGTCGCAATGCATATTTAAAAAGTGATGGGCATATGGCTTTCCTGCTCAAGGTGCTCAGATTCTCTGCTCAGTCAGTAGAGAGGGAGGCAAACTGTGAATAGTGGTTCTGGGGGCCTCCACGAGGCATCTTGCTCTTCTCATGATTGTTGAAAAACGTGGGAAACTTCTGTAGTGTGACTAAATCCTTCTTACTAGTGTAGGACAAATTAATCTTTTGATAGAAAAACGTAAAAGAGCACAGGCAAGAGCGTTAACTCAGTGCTGCACAGTGGATGCCTCCGATATTTATGAATTCTGGGTTCTGTTTCCTGCTGTAAGAATGTTCATACATTTTATTGAAGTGTTCTTTATTGCAGAAAGCATGAGCACTTAAAAAGATGGAGCAGAGTTCAGGACACATCCTCTAGAGAACATACCCCTTTTTCAACTAATGTCTCAGCTCTTTGCTGATTCCCCTCTGGTCTCATTCTTTTCTTCATGGTTGTCTGACTTCTTGTCTATGTGGTACTTGTTTCTGATGCTCAGGGAAATTCCCAAGTAGTTAAACACTCTTCTTTGCAGGAGAACGTAAACTCCAAATTTCCTGGGAACCTGCTGGTTGGGAAAAGGTACCTTTGCTTCTTGCTGTAACATTTCCATCTTAATTCGATGTTACCTGTCTGTGTTAAGCACGGACTGAGCACATGCAACCAGCTGGACCCTTCAAAGGCACCGTTCCCTGCATGGGATCACAGTATATATAACATTTCAGACCCTAGCTTGCATCATCTCCAAGGAATTGAATAGAAGCCGAAGGAATCCTAGTGGATTAAAGTTTTCTGCTTTTGCTTTACATTTAATAGCCAGTTTACTTATTTTTCTGTTCAATTCTTATTTTTCTTTCCAAATTTGCTGCATCTTAGCAGGTTATTTTAAATGTTTTTAATACATGTTCTTTCCTTCAGCCACAGAAGCAATGTGCATAAACACTGAGCTTCAGATCAAGAGATTTTTTTTTTTTCTTCCAGCTGTAGCATGGTATAATCTAACTGATTATACCCAAAATACACTTTTCTGGAATACGTTTGCCAAAATTTTTGCTGAAGCACAGATAGAAAATTGTGTCCAACTGAAGAGGATTTCAGTTTTGCCTCTAATATTAAAGCATTTTCTTTTGAACCCTACACTCAGGGACATGGAAACATAATGTTTAAGGTAGTCCTAGTAGAATTCAGAGCTATTTTTATTTTCAAAGAAAACATAACATTAAAAGTAGTCCTGGTAGAATTTAGAGCTATTTTTGTTTTCAAAGATATACACATTATAAAAAAATACAGCAGAAGAGAACTTTTTAAGACCAGTTACTCTGCTAATGGCACTTATTCTGCCTGCCATGCTGAGGCACATGTGCATGGCTCAGTGCAGCATTATACAGACATGCATAAGCCAGCTCTGAGCTATCTCAGGTACCAAAACCAGAATATCCACATTAACACAGTACTCTGCCCTGGCTAATTAGCCATTGATAGCCCCAGAGGTTAATATCTATATTCATGATTAATATTTAATGGGCTGTGAGCAGTTTGGTAAAACTTATTTCTAAACATAATTAATATTGCATGGAGCAACAGCAACCAAGTAATACAATTTACATTAAATACTTCCAGTGTAATTTCTGCTGATTGTATCTCTTCGCTTCTCTTTAGGGGCTCTGAATGTAGATCATTCCTTAATGCAACTCGGCAGAGTTTAAATGAACCATAATACAGAAAATTCTATTCTGTCTTAATTAATCAGATAGCTTTATCCTATAGTTAAAGAAACTGTAACAAAATTATATGGCTAATAAATATTTCTGTCAGTCATTTCATTTCACCCTGCAGGTACAGATTCTTGGGTCAAAATAATTATACACAGAATGCTGAAAGACAAAAGGCATAAAATGCATAAGGTGGTAGTGTATTATTATATTAGGGATCAAGTTCATCCTTACTACGGCACTTTTTGCTAACAATATCTCATACTATGGACTTCCGATAGATTCTCAAATTGTTTGTTCCCTCATAGTGACTCTTTTCTGCCAAAAGACGTGAAATCATGATATTTTTAACTCATAACATTTTATGCCCACATGGCTATGATTTTGGTTTTGGTTGGATGTATTTTGTATGTAATAAGGTTTGAGAAAAGATAGAAGTTGGTCCAGAGAACTTGTTACGGTTTTGCTTGTAATTATTTTGATTGAAAAATGAGGTTAGACAGTGACTGGAAAAGGCAGAGGAAAATAACTATAATGTATGAAAGCATTTTATCCATGACATTAGAAATGGATTTAGGCAAGAGAAATTGCTCATCTGTCCGTTGTTGTGTATTTAGCAGCTGTCTAGACATTCAGCGGGTATCAGCCTCGGTAATTCCGCTGGCTGTTGGGCTCTTGTGATGATCCTTAGACTGAAGGTCTGTCCATATAAAACTGTCCACCCTTATTTTAAGGAGAGAGGAAGTGTGAAAACAGATTAACTTGACCATGTAATTGATATCACATAGAGCTACAAATTATATTGAATGTATATATCATAGAAATGCGGAGCTGAAAAGTAGATCAAGACATTCTCTAATTTTCCCCTTGGCTGAGGCAGACCAAGTGCACTTGTATCATCTGACTCGTGTTGGGAGTGAAGGTTTCAGAACTCAGGCTGGACAGCTTCACACCTGCTTCCCCTGAAACGTTGCCCCATACACTGCTGATCCTTTTCTACAGCTGTCCCTGTACTTACTAACCTTTCCCTTGCACAGTCCCCACGAAATATCAGTCTCTGGATACTTGCCCATGAGTTTTCCTTTTCTGCAAAACTAAGCCAGTTTGTAACTCAGATATTATCTGAATCTTGTTGAGGGTACAAAATCTTTTAGCTTAATTTAGCATGTTTGGTCTTGGTCAAAGAGCACAGCACGCAACCAACATCTAGCGTGAAAGCACATTGAGTCACTACTCACCTTCTTTCTCTTGGCCAGGGGGTTTAATGCTGTAATGTATCACGCTGTACCTCAATAGAGAGGATGGAAAAGAATGGACAACTGAAAATTAATTATTCCTGTTGGAATAATTTTACTTCTGAGACTTCAAAGTTTGAATTGGAATAGACTTGTCTGGAGAAGCACAAAAGTGAGTGGGGGAAAGAAAGTACAGATACGCCAAGAGATAACCTGAGTCAGTAGTGGAAGCAGATGTCATTGCATCACTAAATAGTAGTGCTTGCACAGGTTTGTTAATTTGCATAGATCCATACAGGTATATTTTATTCATTTGTTCTCAAACAGGTTCTAAGTCTGGCTCCAAATGACGGCTTTGCCAAAGTACATTATGGCTTCATCTTGAAGGCAGAAAACAAGATAGCAGAGAGCATACCCTATCTACAGGTACTTTATCACCCACAGTAAATGTTTTAGCAGAAAAAAGTAGAATTGGAATGTATAAGATGTGTCAAATTAGAAGCATGCTAATTATGAATCACAGTTTAAGCTACTTGTTGGAGATATATTGCTGTATATACAAGGTTGTACACTGAGACTCCTCAATTCTTGAACAATGAGTATTTGTTTTATTAATGGTAATGGTACATAGCTCTGAGCCTCAAATTGTTTTGGGGTTGGCAGTATGCTGCAAATGTAAGTTTCTTGAAAGATCCGGAGAAGGCTTGCTGCGTATACTTCTGAGTGTTTGAAAAGAAATACTACAAAATAAAACCTTAATTCAGCTTTCTAAAATGCTTAAGTTTATAGGGTCAGGGGCAAATGTCCATGTCTGAATAGACCTCTGTCTTGGAGGGACTGAGGGGATAGGCCATGGCACTTGGAAAACTGATAATATTTCTCAATGACTTTTTACTGACTTGTATTCATTTAGCTTAGCTTAGGTTACCATGGTCATTATATTTTCTAGCTAATTTCATAGCCTGTCTCTTGCATAGAATTGACAGCTTATTTACAGCAATCAAATGAACTCTTTTAGAAGTCCCATGGAAGTTGCACTTATACTTTTCATTTTTATTAATTTATTTATTTACTTACTTATTTATTAGGAAGGACTAGAGTCTGGTGATCCTGGCACAGATGATGGACGTTTTTATTTTCATCTGGGTGATGCCTTACAGAGAATGGGAGACAAAGAGGTACATGTTTAACTCGTTCTTGCTTTAAAATCTAAATCTCTCAGCACTGCAGTATCCAGAAAAACCTGTAATGATGGGCTTAATGTTGAAAACATGAGTAGTCCTATTACAACAGCAATCCGATATGTAGAGGTCAAGATGAGCAACAGAAAAAAATCTGTCATTGGCATAACAATACAACCTCTTAGCATCCCTTGCTTTAGAACTAACCTGAAGATTTGAAGCTTGCGTGGGGCACCTTGAACTGAGGGACTAAACATTTGTTACAAATTTTAATTAATGTATTTTTAGAGTCTGTTTTCTCCTCCTGCCACTTATAACAAAGATTTTAATGAGAGTTAAAAAAAACCCTGTATAGAAGTTCTCTCATACTGTGGTATAAGAGTATTTTATAAACTCTTCTTTTTGAAAATAACCTTGAGGACCAATAAGTATGTGATAAAAGAAGACATTGAGAGGACTCAATGTGTGGGCTGAGTTATGGAATTGGTCAATAATTAAATTACCAAATAGATCAGAAAAGCATCAATTTCTACAACATATCTGTTACATGCCCAAGGAAAGTAAACATTTGCCACTGGAACCTGTAGGAGTTTCTAGTTTGTTTATTAAAAACCAAATTTTGTTTAAAAGTCAGATTTAAATGTGTGAATTAGCACTACTGTCATAGTAGGGGAGCAAAGGGCCTTTTTTCAAGACTGTTATTACTAGTGAGCTTTACTATGGGAATGAATTGAAAAATGACAAAAAAATGCTGTTCAGGTTCCTAGGTGGGAAACGTGAAAAGAATAGGCATTAAAAAGAATAGCATAAATAGCTATGAAAATCTCTGCTTTTTGATTACTTATCTTGTAATGTCTAAAATATTAATATCTAAAATACTGTAAAAAATGCTGACCTCTTGAATATTGTGGCCCAGTCAATAGGTGATTCTCCACTATCAACTGTAGACAAGTGAGCTATGATGAAGCCTATGTATGTGATCCTTCTCAAGCCTAGTTCATCAAGTTAGGGTTTTTTCAATAATTCATGGAACTTTTATTACAATACCTAATGCATGTAGTAGATCTAAAACAATGACATGTAACAATATCTGAATTTTAAGCTAGGTTGCCTTCCCTGAAATAGTCTTTCAATGAGTTGGGTTTTTTTGATCTAAATGTTCATTTTCAAGTGAGAATTGGTTTGCCTCATTTTACTTAGAAACACATGCATATGATGACGTAGAGACACATGCACACAGTCTGCTTTTATGCTTTCTCTATCTGACTCTGACTCCTCTCAAATCCCTGTGTGTTTCCATGGGATATTCTGGGTCGAATGGTTGAGCCTAGAATACCCCACTGTAGTGTTTGACTAAAGATACCACACAGATTAATTAATTAATGTACATCATCCTTAACCCCTAGATGTGTTAATGTGTTAATGTTTATGGAGTTAATGGTCAAGTCTGCTGTAGAAAAAGTTTAATTAATGACAAATGAACTTCTTGGGATAGAGGAGACTTCTAAATTTATCAGTGGAAAGTCCATTGTTAAGCTAAATTTTTCTCACTGACCTTGCTAGGGTTGATGAATATCAAGATTTAATCACGGAAACAGATCAATATTTAGGGAACGTGTGAACTTGCTATCACTGAAGGTTTGTTGAAGGTAGATGCTCATCTATTAGAGCTAAATTAGGAATTATGAATATGGTCTTGGTAAGTGTTATGGAAACAGTGTTGAGTATGCCCTTTCCAACTAAAATTTGATAAAATGCCAAATTGACTTAAAAAAAAAGTTAGATTAAAACTGTGGAAGTTATAGAACAAAGCTCTGTTCACACAGAATGTATAAAGTGAGTGCATCTCAAACAATGTCTGTCCTGGAGAAGAAGATACACTGTTGTAACTCTCTTGAATAATACTGCGATCATTATTTAGTCTTTCTACTACCAGGACCTGCATGAGAAAAGAAAGGTTCCTCACAGAACCTCAGGAATGGAAAGGATGAGCGAGGCAGCCTAACCCAACTCCATTCTGCCAAAGGCAACCTCCATAGAAAATTCTTCTAATAGATAAATATTAACTGTATTATACATCGTGATTTTAGCTGATATATCTTGAAGAGCAGCAACATTCATACTCATCAGTCAGTGCCTGAAACAAGTAATTCATCCCCCTTATCATTTGGGCTAACTCCAGGTGTTGCAAATGGATGCAGGCAGTCAGCACGAACAATCTATTGATATCCCACTTGTATTACAACTTACATCTTGGGGAACAGATGTTATAAATCTTAATGCTTCCACTTCAGAGATTTAACCAAGATAGCATCAAAATGTAAAGATACGCTGTGTGTTACCCACAGGTAACAATATTTTTTTGACCCATGCACAATTTTACTGAGCTTCTCTAGGGAAAAAAGACGACAGCTTATATACGATCTGCTGTTATTCTGTTCATTCACAATGCTTTTCTGTACTTCTGATAAATACTGTAAGGCAGCACTCTATTGCAGACTTCCCTCCACACTTCAAGAGAGTTATAAAGATCAGAGTACCACATTTTTTTAAAGCTTGAAGAAAATTTACAGATTCTCTAAGAGAATTTTGACCGGTTTCTGTTCAAGGTGGGGATTGCTGCCTGCTTCAGTCCCTCTGCTCTGGACTTCTTATCCTCATTTCTGCCTATTTAGCTGTTCTGTTTTCTGGTTTGTTTGGGTTTTTTTGTGTTGTCTAAAATATTGCAGCTGTAGCAGTACTGCTGGGCAGGAAAGAAGCAGCTATATATAACCTTCACTGTATATGGTTTGTCACAGTACTACTCCTGCTGGATCTTTTCTTTCCAAGCATTCCATTTGCAGGACCTTGGTTTTCTGCTATAGAGGGCTAAAACAAGTTGTGTCAAGGGAGACTAAGACAAGCAAAAGTCTAGTATTAGCCTCAGTAGGTTTCTGCCATGTGACTGGTTTAGGTGTGGTAACAAATATTTGAAGAAACTCAAGTGCATTTAGGTGTTAGATAATTAAGGAACAGTTTAGATCCATAAAGTCATCGGTGTTTTCATCATCACATCATTTCCATTGGCAGCAGAAGACAGTTGTCTTTAATTCATAGGTAGAGAATTGAAACAGAGAAAATGAGGTTGACCAAGATGAGAAACAATTGGATCTCCCAAGTCCAAGGACAGGACCTGAATGACTGACCTATATTTTATGTGAATGGTTGTGAGATTATCCTATTTTGTTAATGTTCGATTGGACAGCCTTGGCCAACTGATCTATTTTGTTACTTGGTGGATTTTTTTCCTTAAAGTATTCATTAGTACATTTTATTAGAAGAATAACCCCAGCATCCAAAGAGACAATCTGTTACCTTGCCAAAAAGTGTTAAATTCTTCCTGTGGGAGCTTGGCTGATGTGAATTTGGTTGTTAACAATTACAATCTTTTAGGCATACAAGTGGTATGAACTTGGATACCAAAGAGGTCACTTTGCTTCAGTTTGGCAGCGCTCTCTCTACAATGTCAAGGGACTGAAAGCTCAACCTTGGTGGACAGCAAGGGAAACTGGTTATGCAGAGCTGGTGAAGGTAAAGCTTCTTTATACTTTCATTTTTATTAAAATTACAACTGCAAGTTATTAAGCAGAGTAAATGCTAATCTGTAAGGTGTGAACTATTGCCTGTGAGTTTCAGACACCACTGTCACACTGAGCACAACTGAGATACTATAAAATGAGCCCAGGCATTTTCAAATTTGAGAAAGGTGATAGCATGGCTGAAATGATTAATACATACAGAATTTGCATGGTAGACAAGTGTAACATCTCAAGTGGAAAAAGCAAACTTTGGTAATGCCTGGGACACCCACTGTGAATTTTAATTAGTCAGGAAAGGTTGTGTCTTGCAGCCCTTGTGTAATATTTAGTGACTTTGGAAGCTTTTAATTGCGTAAGAGAAACAAGTGTAGATTCTAGTGATGGATTTAACAAAAGATAAGAACATAGAATTTAAATTCTTTAAATGGTTTTTTATTTATTTAAAAATAGTTTGTATTTCCAAAATTGCTTAGTTTTTATTATTTTATTATATTGTTAATAATAATTCCTAAAAAATTGGAAGAGAACTTTTTTCCCCTGTATGTTTTAATTATTGGTGTGTGATTTAGAAAAATTATTTAAATTATAAATAATTTAAAACCATAAATGTTTATTTGCAAGAAACAAGTTCATTCAGAATGGTAGTTTCTTTAGACTTAGTTACATAGAATGTTAAAAAAACTGCTATGGAAGGATGATTTTATTTAAAAAACCAAAAGGAAGATTGCTCTTTGTTATGGTTTTGATGGCAGTATAAATAAGGCCAGGAAATTTAGATTAATATATGATTCTTCAATGTAATCTCAGCAACACAAAGAGCAATTAGCTTTGTGGACTAGCTTTTGAGAAGATCTGAAATGTGTCCATACTGAACTAATTCTTGAGGAATGTGTAGGAATAGAAACTTCCTGCCATAAAATATACAGAGAAACTGGTGAAGTCTTATCATACTTCTGTCAAACAAATAGAAAATAATACATATTATTTGATTGATGTTTTAAAGCTACTTGCAGTGTTGCTGAACAGTCTCTTACATATAAACTGTTCAAATTATCACAGAAGATAACGATCACTTCACCCTTGGCATGAGTCAGCTTTGAAGGGTGAAAGAATTCAGTTCCTGTTATGAAATGGCCAGAGCTCCACCTTGAAGGGATTTTTTTTCAGATGAATCAGGCTGTATATGAAGGTCTTGGTTTGGTTCAGCATCTTGCATGGCTCGTAGAAGAGCTGCTCAGAAGACCAAGAAGGATATAAATTCACCCCTGACCTCCACAGCACAACTACCTCTCTGGAATCCAGTAATATCTCTTCAATCCAATCATTTGGTGGTTGTGGGGGGCCCCAGCTGGTCT
>VZRE01001861.1:0-21466 GCA_013396775.1 Cephalopterus ornatus
TATATGTATATATATATTATATATATATAAAACATTATATATAATAATATATAATAATAAAACAGTTGAAGCGGCCAACAGACCTTGGATAATTTAATGTTTGGGTTTTTTGCTTGTTTTTGTTTGGTTTTATTTGTTGTTGTTTTGGTTTTTTTTCTTCCCCCGATAAAAGATCAAAGTTTTAGGTAAATTGGCCTTTTTTTCCTTCTGATAAAGGTATTTTGCTGCATACATTTTAGACTCTGAAAGACCTCTTTCAATGTACAGAAGAACAGTTTGAAGGCTAGGGCTTTACATTTATACATTTGCAATATCACAGGCCACTCCTCTGCATTTCATTTTGCAGATGAAGAGACAGAGCAAGTAATTTTATGATCTTACCTGTAAGCTGAAGTCAAATATTGGCAGAATTGAAAAAGAACCCAGATTTCTTTCTTTGCATTCCTTTCCCTCTTTCCTTCAACCTTCAGGTCTCAATTTCATCATAAAAATAAAATCTCTTACAGAAACCACGGACACATGGCACTGACATGTTTTGGCCTTTCCTCTGTCACATGAATCCATTTGGAGCCATGCATATGGAATGACAGCTCAGTGTGGGAATATGGCAAGGTCCTACCTCTTTCTGCTCTCCTGACAAATCTGGACAAATTAAAAGAGAAGTTTGGGAGGGTTTAATGGCTATTTGATCCTCAGTAACAGGCCTAGGCAGATGAGGCTCTTGCAGGTAATGATAAGTGGTCGGGGACTAACTTCTGCCCTCATCAGTTTGTCTAAATTTGTGCCATCAACTTTTAAGAGTTCTGCTTTAATGAAAAATACCTCCTTTACCCAACACTGTATCCATTGTTAACTCCGGATTTCATGTAAGTCTTGTCTGCAATTTAAGGGTATTTGAAAAGCAGCTAGTTTCCACAAAGAGCTATTTTTAGGTAGCATATGGGAATTCAAAACACATAAGAATTACACTGTCTCCGTTTTTTCCTTCTGCTGTTTGTGCCCTCCTTACTCCAAAATCACAAACGTCTGTACATGAAAAACACAAACTTCTTGCAAAACTGCTACTTCAGAGAAAACCCATCGGCTTAACACGTGGGAAGAAAAAAAAAATAAAACTGCTGTGAACTGGAAAGGAAGAGAAAAACCATGAGTTTAAAAAACCCATCCTTAAAAAGCATGCCCCACTTTGTATTTTTGGGACAAGCCCCAAAACACATGATGAACCACTTTTACTCAGATTTTTCTAAGGCTTTCCTATCTTTCTTTTTCACAGAGGTTAACCACTATATGTAGGAACTATTTTTTCTGATGGCTAATTCTTTGAACTGTGGAAGGGGGAAACAGGAAAGTGCAATATACTGTAGAAATCTACTGTCATGCAAAGCAAAGATGAATCTTTAAAATCTTGTATTTCTATTTCACAAAGCATTTTTTTTCCTAGAAGTGAGATGAACTCCGTGTTGCAGCTGATACTGCCTGTAATGATTTCTAGCTCTCATATCTGTAGGCTGAGCAACATGTTCTGCCCTGTGATAGTTCCTGCTGCCAAAAACCACACACCAAAACAGCTGTCTCTCCAGTTAATCATTATTCATAGCAACAGCAGACCCGGAGTAAAATGTCGGGATAACTATGACGTGGCCCAAATGAGCTGAAATATTTTTTCATTCATTGCTGTAAAGGCAGTATTAGTAACAGCAAACTGCCCAAAAGAGCTCTGATTTCTGTACTTTGAGTGCCTTTCAGGAATAGTAGAATTTTTTTTTCTTCAACAGGGCAGAGTCTTTTGACAATATCTCAGTGAAGTCAGAGAAACATATGCAGAGACAGACACTCACATCAGAGTAGGAAGAGATCCTGAAATGAGGCCTATTAGCCAAAGAGCAAAGACATAAAATGCTTTATACCTCTACAAAACTATTAAAGTAAACCTCATTTAGTTTCATTACCCATGCATATTTAGGTGAATTGGAACTTTGAAGAGTACTATGGTTCTCGAAAAAAACAGGTCCTGCTTACAATGGGACTGAGCTTCTGAGCCACCTGGTTTTTCCACTGTACTTAAATACCTGAAGAAGAAGATATCAAAAAGCTCCTGAGCAGATCTGAACAATTTACCTATACTTCACCTTCAACAGATTCTCAGAATTGTGTTTTCACTGAAATGGTGAGGAAGAACTAGCACCTGCTGCCTTTCTGGATGCTGTTTCCTAAATATATTGTCCTACTGAATGAATCAGCAATGTTCCTTTTGCAGGTCTTTTGAGCCCTGAAGTAATCATTGAGTGGGAAAGCAAAGATTCAAATGTTTCCTGTCACCACTGCCTCCACCGAACTTATTCACCTGGCTTGCATAATGCACTGTTGCCCAGAAACTGTTTTTTTTCCCAAGAAGAAAGAACAGAAGCAAGTGCTTTTGAGAGGGATGGGACTTGACAGCATGTTAATATGATGACCCTCAAGTAGCTGAATACATTGGCCAGATATCACACAGAGTAATTCTGATTCTTCCAGCTCTATTTTGTAAACTCAGACTTGGAAAAGCCACCTTTTTCTGTGGTGAGAAGGTAATTAAAGCTCCCCTCTGTCAACCTTGCTGTCTCTTGAAAGCTAACGAAACAAAGAGCAGGGAGTGGCTGTGTGATACAAACTTGTACTAAATCTGAGTTACAGCAAACCCCTACAAATGAATGTAAATAATAACTCGCAGGTTTCATCTATAATTACACAAGCCAGGCAGGTGGGGTGCTCCAAGGAAAGAAAATATCAACTCACTCGTATTTATTTTTAGCAAGAATACAGCAAGCTTCCTCTCCTTCAGACACTAAAAATATCTGCAAAATTTAAATGTAAAAATCATCTTAGGTCTTAGGAGACAGTATTACAGGATCTTAAGTACGCACATACCTTCTTTTTGTTTCATTTAAAACTTCAGATTTGCTGAATTAAAATAGTTTTAAATTATTTCCCTCTATAGAGAAATCCCTGTACTGTATTTAATGGCAATCAGAGCCTGTGAGTTCTAAACCCAAAAATCTGAGATTTTATTATAGGAAGTGCTGTATAGCAATACGAAAAAATTCAACCACCTTAATTTATAAAACATTTCATATAGTCTGTCTGTTCCTCTACTGTATCTCCCAAAAGGCAGTTGTAAATATACAGAACTGGAGAATTCACTTGAACGGTGTATTTTTCAGCCATGTATTTCTTTAGAAATGGTATATTTTGTATTATTGTGAAGTGCATCCTTACAGCAACTCCGTAGTTTATTGATTCAATTGAATTGTGCAAGACTGAAATTCTAAACCGTGCTTTTTGCATTGATCCTTAAATCGTATCATTAAAATAGAACTCAATGATGCTTTGAATACAATGATCCTAATAATTTTATTGCTTGTGAAGTTTCATTGCAGCACCGATGGCTAACAGCTCCTGAAGAAAAAAATAAAAATCTTCCTGAAACACAATTGTGTCCAAATCGTTTGAAAGGTACAGAAACCAATAACAGCAAAATTCTGTGTTCTCAATCAAGCTCCACAAAAAACACTCCAGCATGGAGAGATGCTGGGTTATATATTGTGGGAAGTTACTGAATGCTTAAGTATGCAGATGAAATTCTCCTCATTCTTTTATACAAGGCAGTAAAATAAATAACTTAACAGCTCACAGTTCCCAAGGTAGACTTGTTAATCGGTCCAATATTGTTCTAATTCTCCTCGTCGCTAACTGAATTGGAGCATGTAACTGGATAAAACGTGTCTTTAGATACCATGTACTTATTCCGATTGCTATTTGCTTGATTGATGACTTTCTGATTTTTTGAAACAATGCCAGCACAGTGGCCTCTTGGTAGCAGAACACATGACTGCTGTTTGTTGTGCTTTGGGGGGACTGCAATGCGAGGTCTGGCTCAGTCATTTTTAAAATCAATACTTGCTCTCTGAGCACGGGATAATTTAGAGAACATAATTCAGAATTCTACCTTTCAGCATGTATCCTCCATCAAAGGAGGATTTTTGTCCAGAGTCAGCACAAAGGCTACATGACCCAAGAATGCACAGATAAGGTTAAAAAAGAGAGGGAAAGTACATATTTTTTTTTTTTCCAAACCAAAGCATCACTAGCCACAAGTGTAGATAAACGTGTCTTTTATGTGTGTGCATATATGCACATGTGCACCTCCATGAATATGAACTGGAACTGGAGGATTTGAATAAATTTAAATTTTTGCTCACTCTTATTCACTTTATTTTCTCCCTCCTATTACGGCCATTTGTGTATAATCTCACAATTGGTGAAGAAAGGTCCTACTGCAAAGAGAGAAGTGTCTGAAAATGGGACCTGCAAAGTCTTTGATCAGCTGGTGTTCAGCATTCCTAATGCTGGAGTTCTGAAAAGCTGAATAATTTCCCACACAGGTCAGGCCCAGTGTTATTTGGGTATTGCCTGAACTCTAGTGTTATGCATTTTGATCTTTTTGGATTAATTTTCACATTTGTAAGTTCTGGTTTAACGTTATGCCTCCATTTCAACTTCCAAACTCCCTCCATTAATGAAAACTCTAACCATCCAGCTTCTTTGAACCTCGGTCTTCTGAATCCTATCCCTGCCATTAAAATATAAATTCCTCTTTTGGCTTTCTCTTCCTACTCTCCTCATCCTCCTCCAAGCTGGGCAACCCCAGAGCTTCCTAATCCCCATGCAGAACTCCACATACATTTCTGCACCCATTTCCTGCAAGATTTCCCTCTCTCCTCCCAGATCAAAAACTTTTACTCCTCTTCTGTTTTGACAGAAGATATTGAAGTCAATAGAGCCTTGTTCATATTTAAAATGTGCTTAATTTGCCTTTAAATTCTGAAGGTATTTTAACTTCTCAGTACACAGAAGCTCTGCCACAATCCTTCTGCCCAGTTTCCCCCAGCTTAAAAGACTGTGAGTCCCTCTAGAAGTTCCTATTTTCATTCCAATTTTGCTTCTACCTCCTGCAAAAGGGAAAACTTCTGGGTGTATCTGAACAAAATTACAGCTTCCCTTTATTTTCACAGCAACCTGAGAAAGCAAAGAAGGATCTGCCACAAAAAGCACAAAGCTATCTAATTTTTAGCCAATGACAGTATCATGAGGAGTGGTACACAAAATGTCTGGAGGTCTGAGAAAAAAAGTGTGTAAAACCTGATACTTCACTGAAAGGTATTAATTATTTTCAAACCTCTCACCCTCATCCAGATTTCTTACAAGGAAAAAGTTTGTCTTAATTTTTGCAACACATTTGAGTTCCACTTGAAAATCCATAGATGGCATCAAATTAGCTTTAGCAAGTCAAGCTTTCTAATAATTCTCTTTGTTTGTATGCTTCTTTTGACAGAAACTGAATTAAATACGACACAAAATAGTGGAGAATAGTGACAACAACAGATAAATCATTTCAACCATCTAAAGACTAATAAGAAATTGTAATTTCTCTTACTTCCTTACTTATTATTCTCAGTCATTTAATGAGTCCTCAGCCAGTTATTCCAGCATGGACCAAACAAATAAAATCCACTCAGAATAGAAAAGTTTCAAACCCTGCATGCATTCTAAATTTTTTATGAGGATTATCAGTGCTGTTTCATTCTATACACTTTATTGGATGCCCATAACAGCAGCTGCAGCACTGGGGATGTGCAAAGCACTTTCCCTTTTAACTTTTTCCACAGATTTCTCAAAAGGTCATCCTTTGGGGCTGAAGTTTCTAGGGTCTGTAAATAAATTTTAAACAGGAGACTGAAACCTTGTTTCTTTTCTTTTTTCTTTTCCTTTGAAATAGGAGCTAAAACCTATTTCTTCTGTTTTTAAGGAAAATACTTGTTATTCTCTCCAACAGAACATGAACATCCAGGTACATCCTAAAAATTTGTGGTTTCCAAATCATCACGTCCAAGATTTTTATTCTAGGGTAAACAACTTTCCAGGCCTGTCTTCAACAAGACAGGGGCTTAATCTGCAGACTTCTATGCAGCCAAATCTCAAAATAAAACACTGTGAACTGGAGGAACAAAAGGAAGGTACCTGACTTAACCCAGAGAAAAGAGTTTCAAGCACACCTTTTGATGTCACTGAGGCTTCATTCCCATTCCTGCTCTGTAGCTTGGGTGCCCCTGGTGTCACCTCTCAGGTGAGGTTTGCTCTCTTTCACCACAGAAAAAAAGGTGAGTGTTATACACCTGGCTCTTTCAAAGTTTAGGAGCTTTTACAAATGTGGTGGGTGTGGGGAAATTCCATGGCTTTTTCACAAGTAACCACCAGGATACACATATTTTAAAATCAAGCTGAGAGATTTAGCTGCACTTCATTTGACTTAGAGAAAACAACAGCATCAAGGAAGTCTTCAGGCTCATTCCTCATTATCACTTGTCTCTCGTAAGATACGACACGAACACTACATTTAAATCACAGCAGCCTGAACAAATTACTGAAGGTTTCCCTATGCTCAGTATGTACATTGGCAACACAGGCCAATAAAGCACAGGAGGGAAAAGTGGAGGATCAGGAAGAAGCCCACGTTTTCAGCTTTGCATGTGAGGATACCTGGGTGGTTACGGGACATGAACGGAGGCCAAGTCAGCCCCAGTGGGAAGGGGAACAGGAGCATGCACTGGAAACCTCTGACAGCGCTTCCTGGTCTTTAGGAGAAAGAAACAGGAAAAAAAAAAATTGCACATAGATATGCTAACAATCATTACAGTACTTTTTTCTCCAAGTGAAAATCAAACAGAAGCTCGAACAATTATTTCAGAAACAAACAGCAGGGATAAAAATCATTTGACGTAAAAGATTTCATTATTAATATTTGATTACAGCTTTGTTTTATAGTATATTATTTCAGATGTATGAAAGGTATGGTGGCTTTTTTTCACTTTACTTGCCCTGGATTTTCAGTTCTTGCCTTTCATTTACAGGTACAAATCTAGATACCTTCACACTCAACTTCTCAGCAAAGGAAAAAATAGTCAGACATGCATTTGCAGAATAATTTTCTGTCTTCAAGCTGCAAGCGTAAATTATATCACAGGAAGATGGGGAAACCGCACACTTTTGACAAGATTTTATTTAGAATATATATGATTATGCACATATCATTTTGAGTCGGAAATTATCTCATTTGTGAGAAATAACACCTCTGGCTTCACTGAACATAAAACAAAAGGTTTGTCATGAGGGCTTCACCAAAAGTCATCTTTAGGAAACACAGTATCTCTAATGGCAGGGTTACTGCAAATACTGTAATATTCAATTTTAAGATATTTTTAAAAACCTTCACAATTATAATACCCATATCATAATTCTAAAATCCCTACACAACTACTTTTGCACTGTTTATGTTGGCAAATCAATAATTATAAGAACAAAGACTGTAAAAGCTGGCATTTCTTCATCCTCCTTCACATTGTTTTTTTACTTCATTTTTAACCCGTTCCATCTATTTTCTGTGGCGTGGGCAGCTGGACTCCTTATCCAGCGAGCCTGGACAGAATGTTTATTTAGGTTTATTCAATGAGCCTGCAAGCAAACCTGCCATTGCCAAACCATCCTTACCTCCTCTCCCTTGAAATCTCTCAATCTGCAGATAGACCCACCAAATTTTAGAAGCCTGAATGCCAACTGCAAGACCCCACTGTCCTAAGCTGTGTCTACGGTCAGGTCTCACTTCCCTGGAGCCAGCCCCCGTGCTGGCAGCTGACCTGCTGGAACGCCATATGCCTGCAGACTCAAACAGAGACTGGGGGTTGTATTTTTTTCCTCCTTGTTGTAAGGTCAAAAATATTGTCCTCTCATGAATTTGTGTTTCTATTTTACACAACTCTTCTAAAACTTAAAGGACATCACCTTGGGCTACCACACTTTTCCAGCACAGCTGTTCTCACGCTCCTGGTGGTTGTACCCAGAAGGATCTGGGAGCAGAGTATGTCCTGTGACTCTCTTCAGAGTAGAGCAAGTATTTTCCAAAATAACCACCAGGACTCGATATATCAGTTTGATTTTTTTTATCTTGAGGTAATTGCCAGCTCAATTACTGTCTGATTCCTTGGAATGAGGGACAGGAAGGACATTGAAATTTTTGCTTGCAGAGTATAGTTTTAAAGCTAGTTCTGGCAAAAGCAAAAGGGGTCTCATAGTTGCCCAGTGGTCTGCAGCACAGGAAAAGCAACAGTGATATAGTCCAGCACTAATGCAGTCAGCTTGGTATTTTCTGCCACATTTCAGGAACAGCAAAATCCCAGTTAAACATAAAATACTTTAACAAAATTTAGTTTTGGCCTGGGTCCCTACTTCGAAATGTTTTGGCAGAATTTACCCCTCCAGCATGCACAGGACAGGATTCTGCAGATCACTCAGGGAGTGCTCATGACATTGAGCCTGGGCACAAGTCACTGCTCTCTCTGGTGTAAGAATAGGAGTAGGTCAAAGAAAGTTTTAAGAAGAAGAAGAGCAGGCTGTTAATGTGTAAATGGATATTATTCCAGGAGTGTCTTTGGACTTGCTGTGCTCCAGATTTTGGATCTGGAACATACACAGTCCTCAGGAGAGTATTGGTATCTACACATCCATGAAATTGGAGAATCCAGTCCTACCTTTTAAAAGAGCCAGTGATAATATGGCCCTGACATCCTTGAGTTTATCTTCAAAGTCAAGAAATAGAAGGGGATTCAAACTTTGTTTATTTGATTTTTCTTTAGTGCTGTGGGTTAAACTGTACCAACCTCTGGACCAAGATATTTCTGAGCTTTGATTATTATAAATCTGGGTTTGAACTTGTGTCTTTGGACCTCTCTTAAGGGCAAAATCACAATCTAAATACGTGAGTTATTCATAAAAGAAATGTATGTGTTAAAGCAATTTTTTCATTTTTTCCTATTCAGATGAAATATTGTTGAATAATATTGGCTTCCTTGACAAATTTCCTGACAAAATTCCTTCACAAAAATAAAATCTGCAGGAATTCTAATACTTCTATAAAAAGTCATGACCCCTTTAAGGAATTGATTTCTATAGCGCTCTATTTTTCATTAGAATTGTTTTCCTTTAAGCAATTTCATAATTCTCTGTTAATGAGCAGGTGAAGAGTGTTTTGGACTAGATAGCATGTGATGTCAAAACCACCAATCGCTTCCCTAGACCTCCTATCTCTCAAACCACCTGCTAATCATAACAATTGCTAATTTGAGACCTTTTAGCCATTTCTGGTGTCAGTGACAACGCCACGTAGTCTGCAATGGCCATTTGGCCAGTCTTCCCACCCACCTCAGCGACTGCCGCTGCCGCTGTCCATTTTGGGCTCTATTGTTCTCCCGCCTCTTCTGACCACAAGCAATTCCTTCTCGCCTAATCTCGGGGGAATCTCTGCCTTCACAATGGGGGGAGGGCCGTTCGCTTTGTGTGCAAGATAATCTTTTATAGAATTGTTCTCACACACACAAACACACACACCCCATCCTGTTCACACTCTTTCTGCTTCTGAAAGGCTGATGAACAGCAATGGGAAGGTTTAAAAAGCAGATAAGGAGTGTTGACTATCTCTGCTTACTTCTCCCCTTGTTGATATGCACTTAAAAATGCATATAGATCTGGGTAAATGTGGAAATAAGTGTAATCATTGTTATTGTCACATTCTCCCTAAGATTAAATCCAGAAGTCCTTTGAATATACCTTACAGCTGCAATCTGGTAACAGAGAAACAGTTCACCGGATTTGGATTTTATAAAACCTATGTGTAAAATCCATACAGAGATGGAGCAAGTGCTTCCCACAGTATTTCAAAAGAGAATGGAAAATCCGAGGTGATCAGTTAAAGGAAGCAGAACTGACAGCCCCTGTGCTCAGCATGGTACCTTCCTGCTTTATGGATACTCTTCCCCAGCTCACTCTGAATAGAAAACAAAATTTACTTGATTTCCCAGTCTGAACTGCTGAAGTATGACTTCGTGCCAGGCTCTACCTTTAAGTCCTCCACTCTAAAGGATTTAAAGCTAGGCATTATATCACATAGAAGGCTTCAGAAATGAAAAAAAAAAAAAAAGGTAGAGTGTACTGACCAACACCTTTAACCAAGGTAGAAAAATATGTAAATATTACTGTACCCTACACTACAGTGAATAAAAGCATAGAAAGAAAGTATCCTGTTGCCTGTGCCACGGATTACAATTTTAAATATTTCTTCCACCTTTCAAAATTGTTTTTCCGATTTATTTCCAATCCTTTGCTTGAGCAGAGCATAAAAACTACCCGCAAAATCTGCCTCACGCAGGCGTTTTTTTTTTTTCTTCTTGAAAATATTCACACTTGAGGCTACCGGAAAAGCCAAGATAAGGCTCGGAAAAACCCCAGCTCTCGTCACTACGCTCCGTCCTGCCGGGAGCCGCTCTCCCCCTCCTGCCGCCGCTGCTCGGGGCGCGCAGCCCGCGCAGAGGGCTCCCTCTAGTCCCGGCTGCCCAGCACAGCAGGGGGAGGCGCCGGGGATCGATGCCCCGAGCCCGCAGCTGCCCCTGCCCAAAGCTCAGAGCAGCACCACCCCGAGCAGGGCCGGCCCCGGCGAAACTCCTGCCCCTTCGCAGGGACTGCGGAGTCGAACGAAGACCGCAGGCTCGCGGCTGGATGAAACGGGGATGCCGCAAACATTTTGGAATGTCTTCTGACAAAAGCGCTGAGCGCAGAGGACGTGAAAAGCAAATCTAACGTGTCTGTCTGTCTGTCCCCTGGGACTGAGCCTACTTGCCCCAGTAGGCGCTGGACTCATGCTCGGCAGCCAGGGCTGTAGTCACTTAGTGCTTTGTTGTACTGCTGCCTTTCATTACTCTCTGCTTTAGCCAGGTGGCGAGGGCCACGCTCTGAAAAGCTCCCTGGGGTCCATGTTGTCTAATAAGTATGGATGTTGCCTGAGGCAGTTGGTGAGGTCCCTGTATCTAAGGCCCAACAAACTCAGCCTTATAATGATTGGCAGATTTGGGGTTGAAGCGTGGCTTCTGACATGACATCGTAATTCATTACACAGTGCTCTTTAACGTGTAAATTACCTGAGATATTAGGGACTATTTTACTTTTAACCCTCGTCTGCTTGTACCTAATTTTGTTTTACAGCCGTGTGGGCGGACTTTGGTGACGTTTTCCCGAGGCAGGACAAATGCAGTGGAAGCACTAAACTGCATGTTTTGTTACGTATTTTCTCTGTAAAACACAGTGCAGTAAAGAATTTCAACAGCTGCAGTCAAGTTCAACAAAATGTTACAGCTTTGACATGAATGTCAGACCTCAAACCCGGTATTTAATCACTTAGTTCAAAAGTAGCAATTTTGCAGTGGTTTCTACTGAGGAACAAGCTGCAAGCACCTCACAGTCACAAAAAAATCCTTTTCAGCACAATTGTCAATCCATTCACGCTCCTTTGTATGGCTTCCTCTGCCCATCTCTGCTCAGATATGGAGTTGCAGATATCACTGTGTACATAACCATGTACATAAACATAACTATGCACACAGACTGATTTGGCTGCCCCTCGCTCGCTGCCACAACTTTCATTTGGAATTAGCAATAAAGCAAAATTAAGTCTATCAAATGTTAGCTGATGTAGAGTAAGTGACAGGTGTGATTAATTTAATGCTGGGAAAACAGATGAGGTATTTTGTACAAACACTTGAGTTTTATTGGAACATGGTCTATTTTACATAAATTAACATCCCCAAACACCTCCAAGCTTTGTCCTGGCTAAGTTACAAAGGTTGTCCTTAAACCATAGCATCTGATTTTGAAAACATGCTTTAAAGTAGTGTTTGAAATAATGATTTCAAAGGATGCTGTCAGTGCTGCTTTGACTATAGCAGCCTCATTTTGCCAAGTGTGTTCATGTAGATGAGATGGAAAAAGAAAGGTTTGCAGTATGTGCAAGGCAGGTTCCTGACCTCTGTCCCTGGTTGAGAGCTCCTGGACTCTGGAGCCTCTGTCCCTACAATGGGTTTTTAAGACCTGTGTTTTCAAAAATTATTACAAAATAGTTGATATTTATAACTTATAGCTGCAGATAGATTTTTCAGGACACTCAATATTAGCCAGCCTGGCAACCATTTAATTCAATGCTGAGTGCTTTGAAAAAATATATCCTTAGAGCTTTGACTGTCCTTGAGTTTCTCTGATGCCAACAGAATCTGGAAGGATTTATACTCCTGTAGGAGGTGGCTAACAAACTGAAGGGTTCAATTCACAAGCCAAAGAAAAATAACTGGGCCCTGTTTCCGGTACTTCTAGAAATCTGCATCATGGCAAACATTTTTTGGCCACCCTCGTGATGATGTAGTATCACTGCCAGTTTACGCAAACACTTTTATCTCAGGTTTCAGTAGGAAGGTTTTGGCCTGGATATTACTGAGTTACCTCTTAATTTTTTCCCCGCATGACAAATGCCTTTATCCGCTGGTCATGTGCACTATTCCCAGATTTACTTTTACCGCTTCTCAGTCCTTGTGCAAGTTTTCCATTTGTAATGGAAGCCAAAATGAATGCAAACTGTATTCAGATTTGTTTACAAAACCTTTACATGGTCCTAGCTGAAAACAACATCCACAGAGCGAATTTCTAACCCCTTCCTCCCCTAAAGCAGTGAACATCTTTGCTCTGCAGTCAACAGATGCTTTTCGGATTGCTGCTGATCATCACAAACCATCCTTTGCAACAGTTCAAGCACTGGGCAGCTTCAGGAACTCCAAGAATAATAGTGCTCTTGAAGATCCCATTTTAATTTGCATACAGTGAATCTTCTACAAGTTCCAAGTATCCCATGCATTTCACTGTATGTGTCAATATAGGATAAAAAAAGTAAGTGAAAACTTACCCTGGAACCCAGATATGGTTGGTATTTCTCTGGCACATTTGTTTTACTTTAGATTTTAGATTATATAGATCCTTTGTTTTGTCAATACTAAATATTAGACTGACTTAATTTCTTTTTTATTTCTGTTACACCTGAACTGATTGCACCAGCAATTCACTTAGCCATGGTTTAAAAATAACACCAAGTATCTCTTTTTACTGCACTTTGTGCCATATCAAGTTAAAGTAGCTTTCCATAATCACACACAGCTTAGTACAGAAGATACCCCCCTTGTCCATTTTGAGTGGAAAAACAGCTTTAAGGGTGCTTATAAGATGACAGCCCAGTTGCTACAGAAGCCTATTTCTCCTTCAGCCCTGACCCTTCAACACAAGTTAAACCTTGCAAGACACTGAGCTCTGACCACACCAGGCATTGCAAATGTTCAGGTCACAGGAATGATGCCCAGCATCACCCGCTTGGGAGGGTGAGGGGGAATATTCCCCTGCCAATGGCTGAAATTCTGTGACACCTCATTTTTGTATGTGTTTTTTCTTGCATAGAAAACAAAATATTTTTTAGTTACCCAAAGCAAAGTTTTTCATTTTATCAAGCCACATTCTTTATTGCTGTGAGGCCGAGGAAGACACCGGGGCTGCAACGGCTCAATACTTGGTAGTAAGAAACAGAGTTAATCAGTGCTGAACCAATATTTTGATATAATGTTAGTGGGCTTGATGCTATTTTTAGCCCCTCTGCCAACTGTATTTACTGTAGTTCCTGTGACTGTTTCTGACAGAAGAGGAACATTATCTCGAGTTACCTGGCCAAATTCTTATTGTGGCAATTTCATCCTTCCTGCTGAAACAACTTGCATAATGTCTGTGGAATAAACATGTTTCTGTTCCTCCTTCAGTAGCATGCAGCAATACTACACTTTATGAAAAGGTGATAAACCTTCCTTCCACAGGTGTGTGCTGCCTACGGTGGTGATTCCACTTGACACCTTCTGCCAGCAGGACCCACCCAGGTGGGGGTACTGCCACGTGCTGCAGCACTTCTGTGCTCCAGAAACCCTGCTGCCCCCTGAGGTTACTGAGGACACATTCCAAGAAACATCCTGCCTGTCCCCCCTGCCTCTTTAGATTGTGAACTCCTCGGGAAAGCAATCACATTTCCTCATGCACCAGTTCCACTGCTGGACACGTGGCCTGTGCCTGGAAAAGGACAACATACTCCTTCCAGCTCTTTGGCTTTGCGGGGTGCCCACTGCCCAAACACGGCAACTCTCTCCTGTGTTTGTGAGGGCTTTTGTTACACCTTATACAGACTTGAACCCTCAAAGTTAAATATACCCCCGATGTTTGAGTTAGTTATTACGTTAAAAGTGGAAACTTCCCACGTTCGTGTGGTTATAAGGAGACAAAATAAGTGTCCCATGGCATTTTAATATAAAATTTTGAGCCTGCAATTTTGAGCCTTAGACATTGCCGGTTTAATAAAATTCAAGCATACCCTTGGCTCCAATATAATCTTGCTACCAAATGGCTTTAAACACAAGGACCTTCAGATTTTGCTCTCATGTCAGACTATCCCCACAAAAGAGAGGAAACTACCTGACTGAAGTGTTGCTCTCTTTCCTTTGCTTTCTCCATTTTCCTTTCATGACACAATACAGGCATACAACAGAAGATGCTGTACATCCTCTGCCTCCTTCTCTTTTAGTGCTAGAACCACTTCTTTTATCTGAAAGATCAGCCACCTAAGGCTCCTTTCCTGCTCATGAGTATGTGTGGTTTTCTCTCTGTGCTTTGAACGATGCCAGTGAATGCTGTGTTCACAGGTACACTGAGTGCAAAGATACCTATTTGAGGGTGAAATGCTCTGTAAATCTGTCAGTTGTCTAAACAAAAAGGAAAGGATTTAATTGTAATTTAACTGCAGAGACATTTCATGTATTTTAACTGTTACAATAAAGAGGAAAACTTTCATTATCAGGTTCTGGGATTCAGCTGTGCATCTTTCCCTAGTGCTAATAGGAGACTGCTGTTTCTGCCCACCTAACACTGAAAAATTACTCAATAAAAATTACTTGTCTGGTGCAATTACACCCTCATCTTTTAATTAGCATTCTCTCTAGTAGTTAGGGTGGGCTTTAGAAACCCAGTGAAGAGATATTTCTTGGCTGAACAAAGTCATCTTCTTACCAAGTAGATTGGTTTAGCTTCAGCCTTTCAATGAGCACAGGTTCCCAAAAGCATTTCATCCTCATTACTGAATCACAATGCTGCTGCCGAAGTGTGAATGCGGATGCTCTGGTCTTCTGGGAAGGGAGAGCTTAATATTGAATAAACAAGTATCTGGGGAGAGGGAAAAGAAGCTTCTGGGGCAGAAGAGGGCTAAAGCCAAATATTTTTATTGGTATCATTTTTCTTTTAAAAGCCACTTAAGTGTTTTCTTTGATTTGTATTTGGCTGACTGTCAGAGTGAGGGAAATGCCTGCAGTGCAATCCTGAGTTGTGTAGTACACAGCACACATAAAAAAGTACCAGGATCCTTAAAAAGGGTAATGAGCACAGAGCAGTGCCTGCACATGTGGATCCCTCTCTGACACTAAGTTGGATCATCTAGCAAAATAGTACCAAGATTCTACTTACATTGTTTTATTTTTCTTACACTTTCAAAAATTTCAGGCTGAGCAAAACTTTTCTTTCATTTCCTGACATTTTGAACAAAAAGTACTTTGGAAAAAAAGTCTGTCCTCAGCAGCGAGGAAGGTGTGATGGCAACACAGAGGCAGCTCCACAGGGAGCTGGGTGAAGGCAGCACCACAGGGACATGTTCCTGGGGCTGCTCCAGGGCAAGGACAAGGACTTCTCAATTCCCAGGTGAGTGACTCACCCTGTTTACACAGGACCGTTTGAAGTGAGGTCGCTATGATCTCACCTTTCAAAACCTTTTCTCTCATATAAATAATCACACATTAAGCCAGGCGGAGGAATTCCTGTCCCCTAATCCAGCTGACGATCCTACTTATCAGGCTCCAAATATTTTCTCCTCTCCTCTAGACAGATACACTTTTACAAAGCAGTGCCATGAGAGTTTTGAAACACATGGGAGCACTTCCATCCTTTACAATCTATTTATTATTGAGGAAAAGTATTTATGGGATGAAGAAGACACAGTATAAGCCTCAATTTACAGTTCAATTAGGAACACTTATAAAACTTTTCATCAATTAAAGAACTGGGTTTTTTTTTTAATCATTGTTAATTAACAGCAAATAAAGAGAGTTGCAGGAAAATGGAATAGTTCAGTAAATCTTGATGTAATGAAGAACTTTGAAAGGTCCTTGCTAGATTTTCTAATTTTTCAATTATAAACAAAGAAATACCTCCAAAATCAGATTAAATCAGAGCTGTCATTTTACCTCTCATTGTGCCCTTCTAGACCTAAAATCTGCCCCACAAGGCCCTGCTCTGAGTGAGAATCTCTTTCACCAACAGCTGAAGTTGGTCAATGCTGGAAGAGCAAAGTCCTGGATGAGCCCAACTGGGGGCAGTGGGAGACATTGCGAGAAGCTGCTCCATACCCCCACCAAAGTGGCAAAGCTGGTCACAGCCCATCCTCTTAGGAACACCACTGCTGCTGTCAGGGACACGCCTGTTTTACACATGGTGTTAGAGAAGGAAGGGAAAAAGCAGGGCTGAGCAAGAAGAGTGCAACTAGAAATCTTCGAGGATACTCACATGGTGGAACTGCTAATGTTGGCTCCTGTGTTTTGGGTGGGGTTTATTTTGTTTGTTTTTTGATTACCTGCATTTGTTTTTCGATTTGTTAACTAAGAGTCTTGAGAAAGGCCAGTCGGCCAAACACAACTGACACAAGGTCAGAAGCTGTGGCAGTAGCATAAGGGCTGCTTATTTGGCTAATCAGGAGGTTGCACACTGGCAATGGTGCCCCTTAGTTTCCTCTGCCTGGGAGCGTGTCCAGCTTGTGCAGGCTAAGATGAGCTCTGCAGAGCTCATGCTATTTTTAAGAGCTGTATGAATTATAATAAGCATTTGTATGCAGAATAAACGTAATTTGGTTCCTTCTTGTTTTGTCTTTGGTCTGTTTCAGAAGTCTGAGAGCAGGAGGACCAAAAGAAGGTTAGAATAGGATATTCTGGAAACAATTCACATCAAGATGGAATGAAGAATCTGGGAACCAAGACCTACTCTTGGAAATCCAGCATGTCAGCTCATCTCCCAGGCATGCTCAGACATGATTTCTATAACCAAAAAACTTCCCAGTATTTGTCTAAACAAAGCATCCAGATGCTACAACACTCACTCACATCACTAATACATTGTGGCCTTGTCCCTGGGTAAGCATATTAACAAACTGGATTATTTTACAAATTACACTACATTCCTGCATAGTCAAATAGAATGGCAGGAAAGCTCAAAATTCAAAATACATCTATTGAAATGCACGATGCTTTGTTCAATTGGAGGTAGGTAATTTCACAGATTTTAGCTTTCCTTTTGTTGTATGTTTCTCTCAGAGTCAGTATCTGGGAAAATGTGCTTTAACAAGCATCTGTACAGTGGGAGGATGACCACACAGTGATTTCAAAATCATGCTCTCATTACTGCTAAAAATATAGTTTGTTATCCCAAGAAGGGATGTAACACCTCTGTAATTAGGGACTGCTCTGGCCTCAGGGGAATCCTAATAAAGCAAATTTCATACATTGATGTGCTTCCCATTGCTTCATTTCTTTGTTCTATCACCCTGTTGTTAATAACACCCTGCAGCAAAAAATGTTCATGAAGCCAAGAGCTGTCCAGATAAGAGAAAAGGTCATGATCCCCCTAGTGCGCGTTCATCAGTGAATGGACACCAATCTGAAAATAAGAGGATGCCTGTCAATATGGAATGGAAGGCAGCAGCATAACATCAAATTAAAGCCAACGAATGCTCATACAGTTGTACTGGGCTCCAACCTTAACCAAAAATCAATAGTCAACAAAGTATTACAATATGAAGTGACTGAATCACTGGGGAAGGAGGTAGCAGAGGGAGGAAGTGCACGAAAGCTTTGCAAACATTATTATATATACACACACACACACACAGATGATGAGGATGATGATGCTCTGTTGCCTCTAAATTTCAGCAGGAAGTGGAGCCTGAGCCACGAGGTGTAGGAAATACAGGACAAGATTCTAGTCATGCCAGTATTGTTAATGGGGGGTGCAGCAGGTACACCCTCTCATGCAAGGTCCTGAAACCAATAAAATGTATTACACCCAGCTTTTCTGTCTGATCACAGCCCCAAATACTAAGGGTGACTGCTGACCATAATTCATGTATATTTTATGGCAATTTCTTTGAATAATCACAGTAGCAGTAAAAATTTCACAGGACAAGCAATGTCAGATGGCATTATGGGAAGCAGGGATTTTTGCCAAGGAAGGGCTTCAATAAAAATATTGGTTTGCCTTTGACCTTTTTTGATAGGTTATGTTCGTGAGGAAAAACAGCATGCAATTACTTTACAGATAAGGCATCACCCATATTCCAAAGAATTTGCCTTAAAACTTTCTGCATTTATCAGTAAATTTGTGAAGTACAGTCAAATTGTAAATTTCTATGCTCAAGTGTAACTTTTGGCTAAGAAATTCTGTGCTTTCATTTTAGGCTGATGATAGCTTATTCCAAAACCATTCACAAGAAGTTAGGAACATCCAAAAGCTTCAGTGGAATTTGATTCAGGCCCCAGAGACATGGGCGCTGACTCCATCCCTGACTATACACAAAACTCAAATCAAAAAGTCTTTACTTTCCCCCATCATTTTCAAACAAGAATTCTAAGCAACAAAATGGCTAAAGAAATCCAAAACATATAGATATCCATACAGCAGGCTTGTCTGATAACTATTTTTAGTCTGAGCATCTGGGAAGGAAGAGTGAACCAGGGAATTTCCTATTTGTACATTATTTTGTGGTGAAACAAATCATTTAAGCAGGGACATGGCCCTCTGGTTTGGAGCTCTTCGTTTTGCCCCACTGAGTGTACAAGATTAATTTTGCTGCCTGAAGGCCATCCTGCACATAATTAGGCCTGATGTTGGAAAATGACCTTAATTTTATCCATCAGTTTTGTACCCAGAAGAAGTACAGGAGCACTTTATAGCCCT
This sequence comes from Cephalopterus ornatus, assembly GCA_013396775.1. Lineage (NCBI taxonomy): Eukaryota > Metazoa > Chordata > Aves > Passeriformes > Cotingidae > Cephalopterus > Cephalopterus ornatus. The sequence goes on from VZRE01001861.1 coordinate 19,036, forward strand.
TAGACATCTGATGACCAGATTAAACATGCAAATCAGATAACTGGACATCCAAGCATGATTAAATTAATCATCGCTTACTTGAATCTATAAACCTGCACAAATAATTCTTTTTGAAGTTTGCCATTATTTCTAAAGATAAAATGCATCAACAAACACAGAGACTGCTTTTGGGCTCTTCTAAAATTCCCAGAATATATGTTTATAGTTTATCAAAGAAGCAGGGGACCTTGAGATTTCTCTGGGTTTTCCAGGATGAGTTGGTGAAAAAAACGTGAAGACATTACCTGGGATAGGGTCTAGCTCTTTTAGGCACTGCACAAACCATTCATTGATCACTTAGATGAGATTATGAACTAAAACGAAACACCTAGGCAAATAAATGACAGGAAAAAGGAATATTGCAAGGGAGACACCCCAAAAAGGCGTGACTGGGTGCAAAGAAATTCAGATCCACTGAACTGTGTTATTACAGTTGTTTCTTTCCCTTCCCTTCAAAAGCACCTTGTATTAAATATTTTATAGAGGCAACAATTAAGACTTCATGTTTATTCATCTGCTTAATTGCAAGGCGGAATAAAGCAAATAAGAGAAGTCAGTCTTATTTCCAGAATAGCTTGGATATGAACTTCGTTATCTGGGCCTCCACATTTGCTCGGTGCATTACAAGAGAACTATGTTGTAGCCTTTTCTTATTACTTAAGTCATAAATTTACAGGACAATTATGGTCTACAACCTGCAATGCAGTGTCAGTTCCAGTAACCCAGGGTCTCTCATCAACCAATTTTTTGTTTGTTGTTGTTTTTTTTTTCTTTTTTCTTCCAGGAAACTTGGGCTCCTCCTCATTTTCAGAGAAAACTCTACCTGGACCATATGGTGTCTCAACAGCTGCATCATAAGCAAATCTTCAGGTTTATTACCCTGTTAATTAGGGTCATTGCCCACTAATAATTCAACCAATAATATGATATTTTTTTAATCAGCCAGTCATTGCATTTATTATTTCCTTCAGCTGAAACTGTAATAAACACTATGAAATAATTTATGATACTTCTACCCACCATAAAAGCATTTAACCTGGCCCTAAATTTTCTTTAATGGTAGATTTCATTTCTATTATTTTAGATCATGTTCTGGTAGGTGGACTTCACTGTCAGTTAGTGCATTAGCCTTGCTAACTAAATCCACTCCTGAATAAATGTGTTTCATTCTCTTGCTAACAAGGACTATAGCAGAGAACTATCCTGTTACTGGGCATGATCACTATGGTCCATGTCGCTGCATTAGTGCAGGACACACATGGCCTACAGAGAATACTTCAGACCAGACAGACTGTCCTGAGTCCTAGAGGCCACTTGTTCAGAAAAGAGAGCAGGTTTGCAGCCATGGGAACTATTCAGGAGCCTGGCTCCACTCCTGATGCCCAGTTACCTGGAGATGGCAGCAGCATTTGTGAGGCTGATTAGAGGGCATATGATCCTCAAGAACCACCAGGACAGATCTTGAAATCTCAGCTTCAGGAGCTTCAGGAATTCTGCTCTGAAGAAAACAGATGAGCTCAATGCTGATATTTTTGCTATTCTCATTTTGCTTTTGCTGTTAGAGGAAAGGTCTAAAGGTCTAAACCTAGTGAAGATGACTAGGAAAGGAAGAGAGGAAGGAGCTGGAGTACTGTGCCATGTTAATGAAAGATGTTGCAGAAAATGCTTAGAACTGTGAAGAGGTGTTTGCACTTCTCAAAAAAGCAAACCTCTAAAGGTGGACACGTATTGCAGAAGTAAATGCCAGGACTAAGGGTTTCTTTGAGTGTAACAACTAAGCAATGTTATATGCAGGATATAATGCCAGCAGCTCATCCTGACAAGCAGAGATAGGCAGAAAACCAGAGTAATGTTCCTTTCATGAAGGAGGAGTATTAACCATGAAGATGTTTTCCACACCAGCAGGACTGAATGCATTAGGATTAGGAGCAGAGATGGGCAAAGCAAATCCTGAGAGGTAAGGAGCTTGTCAGCATGATATTGATGTCACAAGTCATGCTGATGCCCAGGTAGTAATAGCACTATTTTGGTAGCTGTTATTTGTATTAAAGTAGCTGAGATTAGGATCTCTTTGTGTTAAGCCTTTAAGCAAGGGAAAGTCTAACCCCCAAAGAGAATGCAGTCATCAATAATAAGACAAGCAAAAGGAGGGAACAAGGCCCCATTATTATTTCTATTTTATAGCTGGAGAACTGAGACGCTGAGATTAAATGATTTGTCACAAAAAAAACCTCAAACCAAAACAAATCAAAAATTTGGCACGGTTGTAACGTGGAGCCACGTGTCCTGATTCTACAGTTTCTGCTTCAAACACCAGGCCAGCCCTCCTCCTTATAGAAATGGTAATGGGATGTAAATAACATATTACTACCAACATACTACCCCCCCCCCC
>VZRE01001861.1:21486-88208 GCA_013396775.1 Cephalopterus ornatus
CCCCCCCCAAAAAAAAGTATCTCAAACCACTTAATATACTATTGAGCCTAATAGTGATTTCAGAAGAACAGTAAGTATCCTCTTAGGTGTTCTCTTCTAGAAGGCTTTGCCTTCCATTGTTCCAGTATTACACATCATATCAAGGATGCCAGATCGTCATCCTGACATTGAAAGTATCATCCTAATTCACACTCAGAATGCAGGAGAGGAAAAACAGCGTGACATATGAATGAATGTCTGTGAAACTCTTAAGTCCACCATCACTTTTACTGGATTAGAAGGCTGCTTGTGGAGTAGAGCCACAACATATGTCTTGACTCAGATTCCTGTCAGCAACAGAGGAATTCTGTAAAAGTTTGCCTAAAACAGCAGCAGCAGGAAAAGAATGACAAAGCTCAAGGGACCCTGCAGAGCTGTGGGTATTATAGCCCTTGATACCTCTTGGCAAGCAGCCCCTGCTGTGCCCACAGCAACAGGGAGAGCTGCAAGGCTGGACATTAGTAGGGGCTGTCCAAGCCAGGTGCTGTGATGGCATCTCAAGCTGATTTTTCTTCCTTAGGCTAGGATAGGTGTCTTGTTATAACTAAAATTGCACCTTAATTTATGACTTTATTTGTACGGGCCATACAGGGTTAATGTCCTGTGCGAGGAAAACTAGTATTTCCTTTACTGCCTCAGTCTCTTAATGTAGAGTTAAAGCTGTGGTGTTAACAGCAGGCTCTGGAGGAGCAGAGCACAGTGAACCACAGTTTCAACAGAAGATCAGATGCTCATGTGGTGGCTTGACGAGCTACTGCAGCAAGACTTTCCATGGGCTGATGTTGGCAGAGTCTGTGAAAGCAAAGCTGCAGAAATACTGTTATTCAGCAGCTGGGTTGCTGAGTACTAACAATGCAGTGTAGTACCTAGGGAATACTGGAAATTGCGGTGAACTAAAGGCCCTTCTGCACATGTATGATAAACACAAATGCAGATTTACATAATTACAAATGATCAATGTATAATGTGCCATAACAGGCCATGCTGATCACAATAAGGCAGTTAAATAAAACTTGAAAAAATAGAATAGAGGGTTCTATAATTATGCTAGACAACTTTGAGAAAAAACTTAATTGTCATAATATTAAAGAAGCAGCTGAGTGTATTCTCCTACAAAACTAGTATTTATATTTCTGCCCAAAAAATTGAATGTTTGTTCAAACAGATTATTTCTGGAGATGTTAAATGCATAGAAAAAAGCCTGTGAAACTTGACATTATAACAAAATTTGTGAGCTTTTAAAATAATAATTCTGTTTGACAAGTACTTCAGTGAGTCACGCACCGCCATAATTACCTAAACTATGTGCTTTATGAAGAGTTATCACACGCTACCTCCCCACGCGTGTTACTCAGACCTAGACTGTCACCATCTGTGCGTTGTGAAGCCAGTAAGAACTCATTTCATAATTAGCATTGCTGGAAAGCCTGTAGCACATAAGCACAGTGTTCTACATAACAACAACGTAGCTCGATAACAAGCTTAGCATGTTTAAGCATAATTGGTTGCAGAAATCAATCCTCTTTGTGGTGTAATTGTTGTGCATGCAAGTGAGAAATAGGACCGAACCTGAGAGCTCTGCCAGGTGGCTCCCTTTGCTGCAGGTTCATATTTCAGTGCAAGTGCCAAGGAATGTACTCAGAAATCAGGTAAGGAGGGTAAGTCACAATGTTTCTTCACCTATTTCTGGGCAGATCACAAAGAGTAATTGCAGTGAAAGGCGATTTCTCCCATCATGCCTTGTGCTCTATTGAGTTCACTCAAGATGTAATTGGAAAACAAATACAGCAACACCATCATCAGGACAGACACAAGTGCTTGTCTTGGGTACAAGCTGTTGTATAATGTGATAGGTCTTATTTCCACTGACACTCTTTATTCTTATCTAATAAAATACATTGCCACAGCCTTTATAACCCTGTAGTAATAATTAAACCTCATACATATATATTGGAGCTCTGTACACATTTGAAAGGATATTTTAATAACTATTTAATGTTAAGAATTGGCCTATGTCCAGAAAATAGAATCTAGTTCATCACCGAATTATTTTGTAAATATAACATTCTCCTCCCTTCACACACAGCACACAAGGATGTTGTAAGTAACTGCTAATAGAAGTGGGTCTCAGTAAAAAGAAATGTTTTTGCTAAAAATAGTGCATTGTATTCCATAGTTACACTGATTTTTATTCTATTTATACACATTTCCATTGCACTCAGTATAGTATCTGAGTGACTTGCAAGATTAAAGATGCACCAATACCTTTACTATGAAGTCCATAATCAATACAAAGAAAATAAAGAAGAAGCAACTACTGGTGAGAAATACCACACTTAAAATATACCATCCAAATAAATATAAATAATATAAATATAAATACAAGTATAAATTAAAAATACCATCCAAAATACCGGAAGCTAAATTTGATATGACCCATTTATTTGGTGGTTTTAGTCTTAACAGGTATGTTGCTAAACCTGAAAGAATAATTTCAAAATGAATGTATAGCTATTAGTTTCTGGACACCACAAAAATCATACCACAGTAGCATTACAAAGTCAAACAAACTAAAGTGTCTTGAGAGACACAGTGACACTGCCAGTGACTGCAGCCAAAAAGCTTTTTATCTGCATAGGGGGACTAAGATTTTAGACTTGAAAGCATCTCCTGGCTACGTCAAATCCACCTAATTTAAGACTGCAAGTCTGTAGGCACAATGTGTAACATGCATCTGCACAGGAATCCATTGCAATTTAGTATTATTCACAGCCACCTGTCCATATGACAGTGCTGTTAATTATGTCAAACCCAAAAGGTAACAGGGAACCACAGAGCTGCTTCATGTAGGTGCATTTAAAACTGTGCAGTGGCTTTAAATGAATAAACCATACTCAATACAGATACTACGAGCAATGCACCTCTTTTACAAGTGTTCATTTCACAGACTCCCCCTTCCACACCCCCACCCTTCTGCTGATAAACAGAAATCCCAATATTTACTGCAGATAATGCAAACATACAGAACTTGTGGAGCAGCCTTTAGCCCTGCATACACTACCACAATTATTTGGTTACCTTTTCCTGTTTGCTTCCTGTCTGCTAAATGTGATGCTTTTTTTCTGCCTAATATCCTGTGAAGGTGCCAATTACCCTGCTGCTTATCAGCTGAAAACTATGCTTTGTGCAAAGGGAGCATCAATTATTTGTGAGCAGAGAGCAAAGCCTGTTTGAATCATAATGATAGGATGCTGGGGCTTCCAGCAAATAGAACATATCAAAAGGTAACATAAATCTAATAAAGTGTAGGTCATAAGGGATCATCTCAGAAGTCCACACTTCAATCTTTAATTGTTAAAATTATGTTAGTTTTGCAGAAGGCAAGTCTGTGAGTGCGCACGGGTTTGCTATAGCTTAATAATGGAAAAAACCCACAGCAGAAAATAAATTTTCTTCAAGCAACATTGTCTTTAAGATGCATCATTTCTTCCACTCAATTCCTTCAAATTGTTAGGCTTTCTACTTCGGTGCTGTTGTTTATGCTTTGATTCTACACTGATAACCGTTTTGCAGCAAAACCTCCTTGGTCTCAGCCAGACATAAACATGCTGCAAACCTGTAATCCTCTGCAGATTGCAGAGAGAGGCTGTAAATGATTTTGTGGGGACACTGGTCTCTTTATTTGGTATCAACATTGCCTTTACAAGCTTTCCCCCCCTGCTTTCAATTTCAGGCGAGCTTTTGTACATGGGGGGATATGGGACAGAAAGATTAGGTTATTCCTTGAACTACCTCTGTAAGGTCAACTCTTTATATGCTTTTGAAACCCAATTTGAAGGGCTTGTCCCTACTTTTTCCTCAAGGATTGTGATTCACAAGGGTTACTACAAGCGACCATTATCTTATCGTAACACCTGCTCCAAGTGGTGGGACTGCAGGGTAGCTCCTGCAAACCAGCTTCTTTTCTATTACAAAACTGCTTACCTGCTGACTGACACAGTCTCATTCAAATGATGTACAAGTGTGTCCCAACCATTTATAGGATTATCGTACTCTCCTGTCATGAGGCTACTCCCCACCCCCAACCACGACTCGGGTCAGAAATCCAGAGATGGTGCTTCTGTGGCAAATCTGACTACTCACAGTTACAACACGTAGGGAATAAATATCACACTGGTTTCCATACTTATAGCGGCAGGAGAGCCTTATATTGGATTATCGCTCTATTACTAGGAGAGCAGCAATGCTGCTTCTCAGAAACCTGTTGAAACTTATTAAACTATTCAGTGCAGAATATTATTTTTAGGCCACTGAGTCTTAAGCAAAAAGCTTCCTAATGGCTAAAAAAATTCCTGCTTCTTAATGAGTGCCCGGAACACTTTGTTGGTACTGGAAGAGAAAATAGCAGTGCCACAGACTCAAAGGACTCATCTAAAACACTACAGTATTAACTAAATGCATGTGCACACAGATAAAAAGGTGAGCCTCTAGTGATGGTCATCAGCTGGCAAAAGCTGCCACTTGGTGGTCAGAGGTGTGGGAGATGCTTGAAAAACCCAAGGCACAAACAGCGTGATGGAAACAGAAGCAGAATGAGGCAACTGAGGAATAGCACCTTTTCTGCCTCATCTGTGCACATCTCAGACCAGCCTGCAATGGTCTGTGATCAATTATTATACCTGAAGGTCTGCTTAGGGATCTAGAGGAATTCAATATTTTCAGCTGCAGCATTCTTCCCAGCAATTGCTCTAGCCTCTAGCTTCCAGAAAATCCACCGCATACGCCAGTTTGCTACCCTGTCCCCCTCGCAGCTAAGAGCATGCAGGCACTCTTTGTGCTAGGAGAAATTTGTAGTGCTGACACCCTTTAATCACTGGTGTTCTTAAAAGGAACTGATGGAACAGTCTCTTTCCTGCATTACTCACATCTGTGAGTAGCCACTGTTTTCCATCTCCAGCAGTTATGAGAGGGGCACATGCTTCCCTGGGAGCCCTGTGATCTCCCATCATTTGCCCAATATAGTCAATTATTCCTCTACTCTGGCACAGCACTTGGAGCACAGCCATGCTTTTGCCTCTACTCCTCAGTGTTGCCTTTGGAGGAATTTACCAGAACATGGAATTAGCCCTTGTTGAGGTTCTCAAGTTACATCTTGCAATGTAAAAAAAATGGCCCCTAAAGTCAAACCACAACCTGTGCGATAAACCTATTCAGGAGAGTAAATCGTGTTGCTCTGGCCTCCTGTACCTGCTCCTCACAACATATAATCCTCATGTGGCCCCAGAGACCCTCAGCTCTCTAATTTGGGAGGGATTTGAGAGACTTGGGCAGAGCCAGGCTATCAAGCTCACAGGATGGGCTGTTATTTCCTAGAAGTGAGCATCTATAGAGCCACAGATTCTTTCTGCTGCCAAGTGGATAAAAGATGGGAGGAATTGCATTTCTCTGAGCCACAACCCTCCCTTTGATATCGCTGGAGGATAGCTCAATTTCTTGGTTTGCAGCCTGGCTGGGACAGGAGGCTGCAAAACGACAACCTGTGTCACAGGACAACCCAGTTTAAGACAAGCTATCGAAGCCAAGGGCTCCAGGGCTGCTGTACACCTACAGTGACATCCAAGCCATTTCTGAGTGGCACACAAATGGTCTGTGGACAGCTGACTGCTTTCTCATGACATTTATGCAGCTTGGCCCAGGGCCAGGACTGGCAGTTATTGTTGCTGCAAGAAGGGATAGCCAAGAAAGCTAGTTAATATAAATAATAAAGATACAAGTTAATATCAACAGTGAAAACCCACAATCTTATCAGAGAAACAATTCTTCAACTTACACAGCCTTATTCAATTCACAATTTCTGGGAAAGGACAGAAGATTAGACAGACCTTGCCGTGACCGTGAAAGTCAGCAAATCTGAGTAAAAGGGGGACTTTTAAGACACAGGGCATCGTGGCCATTACATACGAGCAGATGTACGGACAAACACAATCGGGCAGCCTGGTAGAGTTCAAACTACCACCTGACCCATACTAGAAAAACCTTGTAAACAGAGCATCAGAATTTGAACAGCCTCTCTGATCATGGAGTGCATGTTCTGTTACACAACGGTTGTATCCCATTGCCTCCAGTTTGATACCCTTCTTGCTGCACCTAGCTCTATATTTAACTAGAAAGCAGGGCAGTTAAACCACAGCACCTGGGGCCAGTAAAATAGAAGATCCAAATACAAACAGCACCACAATCTCTACATCTCAACTAAAATGCATGTTGGTTACAACTGCTTTAAAGGAGTCAATGTTTGTGAAGCTTGGCTTGATATGTTCACTCCAATACGACATTTTAAAAAAGGTAAGTTCACTTTGCACACAGGGATCATCATGGGCAACTGCATCCACTGTGACAGCAAGGCTCCTTTCACACCCTGCTTAGGCCCTTCTTCACTGCTGAAGGCTGAAGCTCAGTTGCTTTGGGGACTCTGGCGATCTAACAGCAACCAAAGAGCAAACATTATGTGACTCTCCTTGGATGCACAGAGGAAAATGTCTCTTGACTGACAGCAAATACTTATCACGTTTGAAATATTCTGGTTCTGCTATTTCTGAGGTACAGAAATGAAAAGTTTAATACAGTTTTGCTTTATCTGAAAATTCATCTAAAGAAAAATAATATAAAAGGAAGGCAGAATTAACAATTTTCTATCTATATCCCAGAGTATAAACCTGGCTACCTGCAAAGATTATAAATCCTTCTCACTAGGCTTACACACTTTACATTCTGCTGACACTCCTTCAGGCAGCTCTGTGGCCCTGGTAGTAGTCCCTTTTTTTCCTCCCACCACCAGCAAAAGTGGATGTACTCTTCCCCACATCTACTGGATGGGACAGGAAGGGAATGCACATTTTTGGTTTCATTTCAGTCCTTGGTTGGTTGGAAACAATGACAGACACCAGAAAGGAAGGGTTGCTTTTGCTGTTCATCTGAGCTGCCTTAAGGTCTCTGCTTTTACTGAAAATCTTTGGTCAGGTAGTGAGAGGACAGAGAAGTTAGTCAAGGAATCGACTCAGGTCAGATAAATGAGACATTTTCTCAGACTTGTCCTCTGCAGGAGCTGATCTCTTCCTCTGTACAAATCTTGGAGACTGGCCTCAAAACATAGGCATTTAATATAAGTCTCTATGAGGGCTTTTATGAAAATGCAAGTAATTTTTCCCTAGTACATGACCCCTTTCAGTTATGACTAATGTTTGGTATTTCAGAAGTCTAATGACAAAAAATACCAGGGAAAATGCTTACATGAATGCAGCAGCTGCTCGGTTGAAAGGCAACATGAAGGAGGGATATATGCAAAAGAGCGAACAAGAAGTCAACTCTGTGAGCAAGCCAGCAGTGTTCACCCCAAATCCTGGGGCTGCAAGAAACCTTGTTTTCCTGTCAAGGGGGAGGAGAAGGTTTGAGCACTCCCTATCTGCTGAAGACATGACAGCTGGCAAGAGACACGATTTATCCTGTTTTCCCTCTGCAGCACTTACGTTGGAGTAAATTTGGTGTTTCTGAAGAGGGAAGGGCCATCACTTACTCTCTTCTGCCCAGAGGTTTATATTTCAGGAGAAATTCGGAGGTACTCCTACAGCTGAGTGCTGGCACTTTTGAATTCACAAATTCTAAGTGTGGTTCCTGTAAACTCCAGAAAATTTGGGATCCCAGATATCCTGCTCATGCAAGATGACCAACAAGGAAAAACCTCAATCGAAAACACAATGGCTCAAATTCAGTTAGCAAAAGAGCAGAGGAAGCTGCAACAAGCATTAACAGCCCTGAAAGCAAAGCTTGGGCATAATTCCTCTAAAAAAATATATCAAGGGGTGTAGGTAGGTTTTTTATTTCATCTGCACCGACTTCTCCATCTCAAGCATTCTGTATGGCGTTTTAAAAATACAAAGGTTCACCACATCATCACAGAAATTCGGGTTCGCTTACACTGTCCAGCACTTCTGTTACAACTGTTTACTCTCTCATGAGCTACCATTTAATTAGAGCAGATTAATAAAGAAATATATAACGAGTATGAGTGCTTCAAAATATAATTTATAATTGTCTTGTTACTGCAGGTGCAAGTCTTAATGTAACGATCCATAGTGCTAATATTTACATCTCAAGTATTAAACGTTTTAACCAGCCTAAATGTGCTAAGATTTGCTTATGTTTAGGAACACAAAAGCAGATCAAGGTAATATGCCTGGGTTGGAAAAAGTTATTTCCCCCAGGTACTGTTCTGTCTTTCTCATGGATCCTGGTGACCCTAAGCTAATCACTACTTATAGTAAGAGCGTGTATTTGCTTAACCATTGAAAATAGAAACTTGCAAGTTTATAGAGTTTGCAGACAGTCCCTGGAGTGTTACAGGACACTAACGATGAATGCCAAAGAAGAATTTTTTATCTCTCCTTCTTCCACTCTGAAACAATCATCAATTACCCTTATCCACTAGCACCATCTCATCTAAGTTCATTTTCAAGATGAAGTTTCCTCGTTGGATGGTGGCTGTCCAATCCTCTTTCTGTCCATCATGGACTGCTTTAGTGCTGTCCCCAGATTGACAGCATGAGAGCGAATCAATAATAATTATCAGACTGCAACCACAGCGAGCTGTGTAATTCTGTGATGGGATAGCGCTGAACAAACAGCCCCACATCTACTGCCACAGCTTTAAATATGTGCCTGTCCATTTAACTACTCTGATCATGTGGTTACCAGTAAGCTGTTGGCCTGTTTTCCATTCCAAACATAAAACCTTTAAAAATTGCCTGCTACTTTAACACAACCATGCCATCTCCTGCCTTTTGCTATGTAAAAGCTATTTGCCAGCAGATGTTAAATAAGACCATGAAAAAGAGCAATTCATAACTAAAAAGGAGGAATAGGCCAGTTTTCCTGGATGTGATCAATGCACTACAAGAAAAGTGGTAGGCATTTTGCACACTGTGTGAATGTCAAAGGTCTGAGGGCTTTTCCATCTGGCAACAATGTTCCTGGCTCAGCCAGGATGCTGCAGGCATCTTAGTCTCACTGGATATACATAAGCACAGCAGATGTTTTTCAACTGCCCTGGCAAAGAAGCAGCTGGATTAACGGAGAAAGAGGCTCATATTTTCCTGGGGAAAACATCCTGGGGTTCTACAAGGTGAGGAGAGGCATATGCATTTCCTGCCATATACTCTAGGAAAAAAGAAATGACCATATACCCAGGCAAATTTGCACTGAAATAGTTTCCAAGTCAGTTTTGAATCTTAAGAGCAAAACTGATGTTCTGAAAGCACTTGAAGTTATGAAACCTTAGTGTAGAAGGCACAGTGTGAAAAAAGCACTGGTCTAAAATGAGTAATTTTAACACAGTCCAGAGGTTTAATAGAAGTATAAAGTAGCACATATAAGCATAATGTGGAACAGAAGTCGATAGGCTTTTAGACTGAAGCCCAGGAACTGAAGACATGAGAATGAAATGGGCACAATAAGTAAACACCGTAAGAAGCACCACCTTTTAACCAACTGTGAGAAATTCTTAGCAGATAACAAGACTAGTTTCTTGACACAAGGACTAGGAAATTTTAAAAATACACAAATACATACATAATCACCATACCATCCTGTTACTACAATGGAATGAGAGGTCCTTGATGCAATATACTTGCTGTGGTGTTTATAGAAATATACAGTAAAGTAACTGCAAGCTGATTTTATGCTGCATTTCTTCAGGTTCAATTCCAGATGTTTCTTGCAGTCTCAACAATAAACCAAGCCAAGGTTTCGTGACATGACAGACCAGTGTGAGGACATCTGAAAGGGCTGAGTGCCAAGACCAATCTATATTATTGACCCCCCCAAATGTTAACACATAGCTGGGCAGAAGTGGAGATCTACCAAAACATTAGGCAGGAAAGAAGATGTCTTCTAAAATTTATGCAGTTATGAAAGATATTAGATGTTAAATGGAGAGACTGCATCACAAAAGAAGAAATTCAATAAATCTTAGTCACCAACTTGTCTTCTCCAGAATTAGGGGGACATGTTGAATGTGATTAGGTTCTGGACACTGGATGCTGATAGAAAGAGATATAAGTAATCAAATGCAAACCTACAGCTGGGAGGCAAAGAAGTCTTTTCAGAGAAACCTTAGAAGCAAGTTCAACACAGCAGTGCAATCCATATCAACAGCACAAGACAGACCAAGGTAGGTGGGCTCAGTAGATGAAAGTAGATTACAGTATATTTACAGACTATCCTAGAAAATTATTTGAAACTTTCATCAGTATAGTCTTGATCTAGGACATATTAAAATGTATACTAAAGCTCCCAGTACTTTAATTCTTACAAGATCAAGGGTACATTGACAAAAAGTAGAAACAACATTTTACTTTGAGTAAAAAGGGGAAGATGACAAAACCCAAATTCTGCATTTTGAAGTATTTATGATTATTATGAATTTATCAAATGGATTAAAAAGAGTTCCAGCACGTGGAGGTCAACAAATAGTTGAACACAAATAAAACAGAATTCAAACTATAGTTCAAATCCCCCTCTGGTTGAATTTTTGGCTTTATGCCTGGCTCAAATTCCCTGATTCTATGACCAAGTAAAAAGCTAGCTGAATTATTGCCTGGTTAGCAATCAGAATAAAAACAAAGGCTGAGAAAAAGCTTAGTGCTTCACAAGGACGCGAGGACAGTGAAAAAATGGCCTAGTCAGTCATAGAGCTGAAGGTCAGGATGCAGTCTTTAGTGTTATCTACCATTGCTAGATATTGGAAATCCTTATAAAGAGTCAGAAAGGTGTTGCATAATATGTGAGAGGTTTAACAGCAGTAAAGCTATTATAGCAGGAGCAATTTCTGAAAGCCTAACAGAAAATCTAACTCTCCAGTTCCAAACACAAAACAAGCTTATCATGCTTATCGTTGAATTCCCACTGGAAGCTCCCCAAATTCTACCTTCTCTTGTGTGTTTTTTCCTCTTTTTTTTTTCCAGTACCTTTTTTTTTTCGGAGAAGTGCTTACTGCCTTCAAACACACAGAGCTGCTTATGTTCTACTGGCAAGGAAGAAATTAAATGAAACAAGCCAGAGGCAGGATATTAATGCAGAGTGCATTAAAAGAAAAAAATGATGGTATGAACAGGGTAGTGACTGATTTATAAAATCAATCACATACTTTTGGCTCAATGTCATGTTATAAAAAGAACAATAACCCTGTTTACATGAACAGGATGATTAATCACTGTTTTCCTACTATTTAAGATAGGCAATTTTTGTTTCTTTTTTTCTTTGATATTTGTAGGCAGTAACATAGTTGTTTCCTAACATAAATCTAATAATAGTACTCTGATTATAGTGAATTTAATGCACTTCTATAGTTAAAAGGTCTGTCAGCAGCAATTCTGAAACAAACTTTCAGGCATTTCTAAGTAGACATGAAAATTCAATATTGGAAGAAACTTGAATTTTATCAAGTTTTATCAAAGAATCAAATATTAAAAACTTGGACATAATATCTGTAGATCATATTGTATAGCACTAGATATCAAGGCAGGCATTTGAGTCTGGATTCTTCTGTGGTAACTGTTTTCCTTCTCACATGGAAAAAAACTGGCAAATTTTCAAGCCATTTAAAATGTGACTGCTCAAGGTGCATTTGTTAATTACAAATTTGTCAAATGACTAGTGTAAAAGAGTTTTCTTTTTATACTTTCCTAGCTCTGATAATTGCAAGATGACACTTGTAATTTATATTTCAAATCAAAACTTTAAGCCAGTTTACATTTTACAAGCATTTGGCTGAAACTCTTGGGCACATGGTGTGACTTGGGGATGGTCCTGTGCAGGGCTAAGGGTTGGACTTGATGGTCCTTGTGGGCCCCTTCCAACTCAGCATAATCTGTGATTCTGTGAATAAATCTCTGCAAATTATCATTACCAACGCCTTTACTTCCAAACACACCTATTTTCTGGGATACATACAAAAGAGAAATTAGGAAAGGAAATACAGAAATGTACTGTGAAAAGTAGTGCCACTGAAAATTTGATGCCCGTGCAAAAAGATTTTGATTTTATAGGTCCTGCTATATTATTGCCACAATTGATGGGCAATAATAGACATACTCCTGACTCTGGTCTGCAGATGTATACCTATCTCACCTGCACCGGTGTGGAGGTGCAAATATGCGGTACAGCCCCCTTTCATAGAGATTTTTGTCGAAACCTTCAAAACATTATAAACTTCATCTATCGCTTGAGCAAGAGACAGTAGAAATGCAAGAAAATTCCAAATCCTTTTAAGGAATAACTTTTACAGAAACCTATCAAAACTTCGAAAGTAGGTTCTATTGTGTCTTCTTGGGTTTCTTCTTGCTTACTCTCATACCACAAAATTAAGATTAAACACAATTGTTTCTCCCTTTATTATCTTATCACCCTCGGTGTTGCTAAATGCCAGCTCTGTAGTCAGCTCTGAGCATCTTTTCACAGTAGGTTTTGTTCTAAGGCATTCACTCTTTGAAATACTTCAGGAGAGTGGCTCTTGTAGGGAACAGAATTCAGTTATCCAATGCATCCTAGTTTGAAGTACTTTGAAATGTAAAAAAAAAAAGAAAATAGCAGTTACATGAGGATCTTATAGATCTCCAAGATGAGGACAAGCTCCAAACCCATTCTGGCAAGGAACAAAAACCACTCAAGATCCTTCTGTAGTTGGTCTAGATAAGAGAGAGAGCATAATCAAGTGGTATGATATTCTAATGAAGAACATTATTTGCATGGTGCCATCACAGAAATTCTAGCAGTTTATAAACTGCTGTCAATCAACAACTAGTATATAGATGTCTTTGAACTTCTTGATGGGATTTAAATTGGCAGATATTTTGAGACAAAAGCTGTTTTACAATCATACACAATTCATTCAGGTGGTAGGACAACAAAAGGATTACTTCCAGCAATGAAGAATATAAAAAGTTAATTAAATTCTTGTCAGCGGTGAAAGCACTTCTTTCAAATTAAAGTTCATTGACTACTAGCCTATAGTTGCATAGTTAAAATTAGAGTATATTAAAATAATTTATCAAAATAAGCACACAAATACAATCAAAATTAACTGATTAAAAGTCCATTGATTAAACACATGCAAAATGTTGTTAATATAATAAAGAAGGAACAGCACCACATATAGAAAACCTGTATGTTGCCATTTAGGTCATGTGAGCTTTTGCTGGTAGAGCATTTATACCTTCTGTTGTCTACTGTTGCCTTTGAAAGCCAGCTTCATGCTATAGCTGTAGAAAACCCTTATCACGCAGACTTATTCTTCAATTTGCTTTCATTTTAAATTTTCAGAGCATATAATTTGACTCCATAACATTACCTCCCTCCCTGTTGTTGTTAGAACCATGTTATTAAATGAAAATTATTTTCTGTTTCTATTAGAAATATTTTTCACGTACACTATTGCTTAGCGTTATCTTTGTATACTGTCAATATAAGTGTTGTCAAAAATAGAAGGGGTGATACAAAGCAAACCTGATGTCCAAAAAAATGATAAATATGTAGTTGTGAGCAAACCTATATTTGTTTGAATACTGCAGATTCCTGACAGTCTCGGCTCAGTGGGCAGAAATGTAGCTAAGGAAACATGAATGTCACTTATAACTTTCACCTGAGATAAACAAGCCTTGAGGACCTAAACAAGTCCAACAGGTTCCTTTTGATAGCATCGACCATGACTCTTGTGGTCAGCATGAGACATTGGATAAATGTCTTTCTTGCTGTCTCAGGCAGGTCTAAAGGGATAGCAATCCTCAGTTACTTCCAATGAGATTTGGAGTCCTCAGTCAAACACAAGCTCTGCATTCATCAGTCCACGAACTATGAAGTTAGAGAGTCTGTGCTCAAACTTGTTCATTTTTCTAAGCTGGGAATCTAAAGTCAGATATTGTTGTGGAACATCACTAAATACTTATATTGCTTATATTCTTCTTTTCTATTTCTGACAATGTTCTACACCTGGTATAACCTTTGGGGCAAGAACAGCTTTGTCATTTCATGGGATCAAGCATCACCCTGAAGGGCAAGTGCATGAGGGGCATTTTTGGTTGCATTTCTGCAGATTTCATTTTTAAAGAAACAGTCTATATATGCCTACAGCTTTGCAGTGGCAGTTAACTGAGTCATGTATGAATAATTTTGTATGATAGCAGTAAAGAATTGCTCATGGTAAGTACTTCACAGTGTGCTTAGGACTCAATAAAACTGCAAATTAACCTTTTAAAATTCAGGGAAATATCCTAGATTTAACCTGAACTAAAGTGTCCTATCAAGAGCAAGTTGGAAGATCCTATGCAAAGTGATAAAAACGAGAAGCTGCTTAGAACTTTCAGGTTGAAGCCGCAGCACAAGACCTGATGCCCACACCATTGTTTCTCTTTCAAAACATGACATTTTATGTATTGTTTCATTTGTTGACTTGTCTGAATTATTTTATATACTCATACCAACTGACAAAGTGAAAACACAGAGAAAAACTAGATAAAATTGTTTAGATAGAAAGAATTCCATTTAAGCATAATTCCCCCGATAGCATTAATTTGGTAAAAGCCCTGGTACATGACCCAATCCTAACCTTATATTGAGCAGTCAAAGATAGCAAAAAAATTCATTGTCAATTCCAAGCTGCAATTGCACTTGTTTGCCACCAACAAAGGCACCTTATATCGCGAGTGCAAAGTAACTAATAAGTGCCTGATTGAAGTTTTGACTTCTATTAGTCCAGTCAAGGCCAGAGCAATTTTCTGGGTTTGAATGTCCAGGGTTTAGTTGGATTCCCCTGAGGATGAGCAGGAAATACTGCTAGACAAAAGATGCTCTGTGCCTGAACTGCTTCTTCTGCATTCAGTGCCATTGCACTGCTCCAGCTGAGCTACTAATAATGTTCTTGTATGTCAGCCCTGGCTCCCAATAAAGACAAGGACATTATTCTTAAATGACACATGAAGGTGTGATAATCAAGACGCTGCATTCAGTTCTGGTGAGGATTTTGATGGTGTCACCTCTCTGGATTATATCACAATCTTTTGTTCAGGTGCCACAGTAATACTTGGAGTGTAATTTGCAAACAGGTAGATGAGAACTAACAGTCAACATCTGTGAGGCTGCATTTTTAATGTATTTGGAAATTAGTGAAATTATAACCACATAAACACAGAACGACTGATGATTCTAGAAACGTTATGCTGATCAGTGAAGGCACAAACCACTCATCTGATTCAAAGTCTGTGTAACAAGCACTGACTTCAAAGGGATTTGAATCAGACTTTCCAGATTTACTGTGTTAACTATGAATTGCCTGCACTTCACTGGTATTGAAAAGTACAGTCATTTTCAGCCAACCTTCTCTCTCCTTATACCTTGCAGGGTTTACAGTGTATTGCAGGTTATTACTTGTTTTTATTAAATCCACTTTGAAGCCTGGGGCTAAATCCTAAAGTCCTTGCCCAGCCCTTTCCTTCTTCCCCCAGACAAACATCCCCACTGCCTGCAACGGGAGCCTGAACTCAGAGATGGTAGAAATGATGGAATCTGCTTAAATTTAACGTCAGCTTTTTGTTAACTGGTTTATCATGCAGTACCTTTATTCACCAGATAAAGATACTTTATAGTAGTGTTATCCTTTATGAGCACTAATAAGGAGGCAGGGATTATACACAGAACTTTTTTACTTGTTCTGTAAATTTGACTATGAAGTGTTTCCACCAAAGGAGATTTTATTGAAACTATTACTTATTCTGTGATTCAGTCAGTGCAAACCTATAAGACCTGCAAAGTTTACAAGGTGCTAAACAAAACCCAAACCAACCAGATTAACTGAGGTAGATTTCGGAGTAATTATAGGCAGTAATGTCATCTACAAAGTATGAGTCCTGAGTGTTCAGAATGGAAGACAATGTTTTACATTTAAAGGATCAGATAAAATAAGATATTGCCCTTCCTTCTTGGAATCAGAAATGAATAGGAATTGTTTATTAAGTTTTGAAACCCTGCATTAAGCGTAATTTCTCTAAACCCACTGGAAATCACTATTATTAGGCCATTAACACATACAGTTCTCCAGTAAGAGCAGTGGTAAAGGAGTGCTAGAAAAGCAGCTGTTGTCTGTCCCACAGAGCTGTTGTCAGAACCAAATGAGCCAGAACCTCCACATTTTTGACGTGTATTATTCTACAATTGTTTCCGTTACTAAACTCCTTTCACTGCGTAGCACTTCAAACTCACCTCCTCATCCACTGTGGCCTTGTTTCCACTTCATCAGTGGCTCCCAGTGCGTGAAGTGTCTGAGGACTTTAAAGAGCAATATCTGTGCACCCAAAATCTGATTGCTCTGTATTTCCTCACCACTGAGGGTGGTGCAAAGAAATTCTGTCACTGTCCCACCATGCACAAAAAGCCCCTGTCGGTGCAAAGGGCTGCATGGGGATTTCCCAGGCCTTTTTGTCATAAGGAAACCACTTTCCTTTTGTGGGACCAGCGAAAATGAGGGACTCGTGGTGTGGTTTTTACAGAACTTCTTCCACACATATTGTGCATTGTTCCCAGAGTTTCTGTGTGCTACCATGTGCAGTATAAGGAGACAGACTACTATTCTCAGTGGATGATTTCCCTTGCAAACGGGGCTGGTGACACTGAAGGAGGCTGATTTTCACTGAAGAAAATGTTTCCTCTTATGCTGAACATAGTGACCATTTGACAAGTGACAGAACTAGGATAAGGAAATAGGCACAGTTCTGCTTTGGCTGAAATAACACTCAGCTGGAACATTTACAATAAATAAGTAAGTAAATAAATAAATAAATACACCCAACAAACAAAAATCCCAACCTTTCCCACACTTCAAAAAAGAAATTGTTGGGTTTCCGTGAGCCTACAAGTGACTGTTCATATTATCTGTTACAGATTTGCTCTTGCCTATACAGGAAAGGTAGGACCCTTCATATTTACAGTCCATGCTAAATGGAGGGGGAATGAGGAGATTATTGCATAAACCTCCCCATATCTGCTGCAGTTATACCCAAGCTGTAACAAGAGAATGGACACATATAGACTCACGATTACCTACATGTTCTTTGATGAATGCTAACACCTTCAGGGAAAATCAGAATATTTTAATAGACAAAATCCTTTCAGTCCAGGGGAGTTGCTATAGAAGTTCATCACTTTCATGTCTATCGCAGTGTTGGAAAGCTTTTTAAAGAAGCAATGATAAGCAAAACTGTGACTAGAATTGGTTAAAACTGAACCTCGTCAATCAGCTGATGGAACAGAAACATGCCAGTTAATTTCCAGAGGCCTTTAGGCATGTATTTATTACTTGATTTCTAATCAAAATTATATACAGAACAGGAAAAAGTGCAATTACAGGTCTGCTGTGATACAAAACAAGTCCAAAAAGCTATGGATAGTTACAGCTGCACGTTTCTAAGCTAATATACTTACTTACATGCTGCCAAGACTAATACACTTTATTTGATTTCTGGCTGCAAAAACCAATGATATATGTTAACCTGGTATCTGATTTTCAGCAAGGATACCTAAGTACTATTTAACACTGACAGTTATAGATAGCTTAGCATTTAACTGGAGTCTCCCTTGACCTCAATTACCACATTAAAATATTGTTAACAAATTTAGAGTCAAATTGGCATTTATTGCACAAGATTAGGTTCACTCTGAGTAATTTACATATTGTCACCAGGTCTGCCAACAGCTTACATCTTCATGTAGTTTGGGGAAAGCAGCCAACATTGATATTATCAGGGCAGATACAACGACAACTAATAAAGTTTTGTTCCCATGACAAAGTGAAATTTTTCCTTTGACAGTAATGGACAAGGATTCCAACCACAAAAGCTACTATCCTACACACTACCTTCATCCTTTCTACCACAATTTAAAGAGTTCATATATACAAAGAAGAAAATTTCCGTAATTTATGACCCATGAGAACTGTTTTTGCATAGTTTGAAGTGGTGTGTGACACAGTTTGCCTGATGCTTTTGTGGCAGTGATTGTTTTGTTCTGTATTTCAGTATCAACATCAGTGGTGCAGGCAACATAATACTATTTCCTGTGTTTTCTCGTGCCTGTGTGTTCAAGGTGACACATGAAAGATGAGAGGGAAAATGTGTGCACACCTGTATATGAAATACATGAAAATAAAACACATATGCATGGGTTTCACCTGTGGCTCTGACATTAGCAGGTTTTTCGATATTTAGAATTGATGACTGTCTCCTGTTTCAACCTATTTTTGTGCCTTTTAAATTTTTAGTCATAAGGGAATAAGCCACACAGCATTAGTAATCTAACTTTGATCAGCCTTTGAAGTCCCAGGAGGAAAAATCATGAAGCCTCTGGTCAGTTTGCAGTCGATCCCTAATCAGACAAAATGACTAATAATTTCAGTAATGATTTTATAAGGACTCCGGGATTTGTTCTACTGTTACTAAGCAATGCAGAAGGGGGATCACAGAGTGCTTCCAGTTTGCCCTCAGTCTAAAAGGATATTTAGTGCATTAGGGAAGATCTCATAAGAAATGCTTTCTTAAAGGCAGATTCTGCAGTCCGGGAGATTTCCAAGGTATGTAATCCCTTTAGCAGAAACATCAATTTATCTCAGCATGCAGTAAAAACCATAATAGCAAACAAAACTACAAATCCAGAGATCAGTTTCTGCCTGATATTCAGCCTTAAGTGCTTTCTGAGACCTGCAGACACCGACATTCCGTGCAATTATTTGGTTGCGTCCAAAAATTATTTAGCTTCCTTCCATTGTAAATCTTTGGAATTGCATGCAACTATATGGCTGGTCTGTTCAAACTGCTTACATTATGGGTTGTATATTTGCAGTGCTTTCATTCTAGCTTGCCCAGCTCTGTAGATCTGCCATTCCTTCATCTTGCCTGTATGCCTTTTTTTAATTTTTTTTTTCGTTAACAGGAAAAAAGGTTTTAGAGGAAACTAAAGGGAGAAACTTTGTATTGAAGTTTGTAGAGATTCTCAAAGAACTTAATCTGCCTGAAGACATTTTCTACATGAATCAGTCAGAATCTGAAGGTCTTTTTGAAGAAGAGTTATCACAGAATTCCCTGAGGATTTTTCTACTTGCAAAAAACCAAGACACTCCTCCTATTCCTGAACTACCAAAAGACAAAATAAGGCACATTTCAACTCCAAGTAAGGTTCTGACCCTAAAAGAAACTCTGTAAACTTAAGTGAGGACTTTGGGTTTAAAACTGGGGTTGTATAGGAGTTTTTCTAGAAAACACTCACATTGGTCACAGCCAAAATACTTCTTGCACATAGATGTAGGTCAAAATAACTGTTGTTGCTTGTCTATCTTGTTTTCTTGTCTTTTCCTTTTTTTCAATCAGGAAAACTAACACATTTGAAATAGTTATTCCTATTAGATGCTTAAAATTAGCAAGTTTACACAAAAGAAAGAATACATGAATGAAATTAGAAAATTATGCAAAGTTACTGCAAAAGGTGAAAAACTCCATTTTATTTTAACAGAATATTCTGTTTATAAAGAGTCAGAACTCTCCAACAACCTCATGTCAAGAGGCTCTATTCAAAGGTATGCTGAGGAAAAAAACTCCAGAAAATATTCCAAATAGTGAAAATTTTTGAGCAATATTTCAGTCTTATAAAGGACTTGAGGCATTTCTAGTCAAGAAACCAAAAGAATTTCAGATCCAGAATGTTTGGGACTGTCAGACTGGCCTTACAACTATTTTTTCTGTTGCTCCCTCAGAACAACACTGAAGTCTGCGGGTTTTTCACAATTACATTTACAGCCAAGCAGGATGCCACTGAGTTAATGGCTTACTCCAGTTAGGAATTTCTGGTCTTCTGGAGCCTGGGAAACTTGGATAATTTTGGATAACATGATCTAAGTAGTGAAATGTGTGCAAGTAGTGGCCAAGGGCCCATACCAGACATACTTTTGTTTTGATTAACTACAATGAGGTCAACTGATGCACTGTTCAGACTCTGGCCTAACTAAGGAACATTAAGAGTCAAGCAGCACAGTAGTTTCTGTCCTGGATACATTATACACTAACTAATCACTGGTGACTAGATTGACATGGTAAATTTAGCAAAACATATATCTATACGCATGAAATGTATTCTTTCACTAAAATCCACTTAATAGACTCTAAAGTCAGGTTCACCTGGACTGCCAGTGCATTGTGAAGCCTATTACTGGCCTCAGCACTGAGGCTGCAAATGTGACTTGGCAGAAAAATTGCTTCCTGTGAGCTGCAATAGCTGCTATGGCTCACTGCGGGGATATGCTACTCTAAAATTGAATGCAACCCCGAAAGAATGCACAAGACCCCTCTTATGTTTTCAAAAAACTGCCATCTTCTTTGGTGAACAGAGAACTGACTGAGTTCACAAGCTGCAGGTTTCTCTCCCTACAGCCCCATGATTTAGATTCCATACAAGCGAATTCCCTTCAGTTTGGCACAGGACTCAAATAAAACCAGCTTACAGCGCGGTTTGCCAGTGGATTAGTATTCAGTCACATTATTCTGGGCTCCCTATTTCAACTACACATTTTTCACAGATTCTTGAGCTTTCCGGTCCTCAGGAAAGCTGGTGTCCCTATACACATCTGGAGATTTTCAGTGGAATTTAATGCGCTTGCTGAAAATCCTTATAATACAGAGCATAAGTGCCAAGTCACTGCAACAATGGCTGCTGTAGCACTGCAGTAAGATTTATTGCTTGCCTTTTGAAACGCGAATGTGTGCCTCCACACAATCTCTGAGGGACCAGGCAGTTCTTACACAATTATAGTGCCACCTTATACACCTCAGAGTCAACCCTCCTGTAGATCAACAACTCTTACTGTAAAATGCCAGTAACCTAATAACAGTGCATTAGACAGTTTGTGAAACTCCTCTCACTCTTTAACTGCATCCTGCAAAAGGAAAAGAGTCCTAAAACGTACTTTATAACTTGACCGTTTCAAGCCAGGGCTAGATGTCATTCCGGAGCCCAAGAACTCTCACAGAGAAAGCTATTGCAGCAATCTATGGGCTGAAAGGAAGACAACTGTTTTTTCTTACCTTTCTGTATAAAAGACTTCTCTGTGCATCACAGAAGCTTTTCAATTTTATTATAAAACCTCATTACTTCTTTTTATTGCAGACTTAGTGGAGCCTTCTTGAAGAAATTAATCATATGATTAACTATGAGATGGTCTTTTAATACTGTATAAACCATATATTGCTAAATGTCCTTCTTGACCCTTTATTTGCAACTTGGGTATTCTCATAGGACAGAAAATAAGAGACGAATCAATGCAATAAGATATTTCATCCAGGGCTTCCTGCCCTACCTTAAACTCACATTATTTTAAATCTTATTATTCAAGGAAGGTATGGGATCAAATTCACAGCTGTCAGAAGCCATTAGAGTCTGTTGTACTCTACCTGCTTATTCTAACAGGGAATCTGGCCAACATCATACATTTTATTCTTGATTACCTTAATGCCTTAAACAGGGGAGGTTTTGCAATAGAATGGTGATAAAGAATCTCCAAATGTCCAACACAATTTGCACAAACTTTAAAGGCAATGAGTCTTCACAAAAGGCTGAAGATAGAGGTTATCAAGAACAGAGATATTCAAAACAGACAAAATGGGAAACAAAAAGCCCAACCCAAACACAAGCTCTATTACCCCCGGAATTCATCTGACGATGTGTGAGTCTGCAGCTGCACAGAAACAGCTCTTTTCGTTCACATGATGGAGATGCTGTTGCCACTTTTGCAGGAAATCCAATCTGCAAATTTACAATGGATTTAAGTCTATCTCTTGGAGGAGTCTCGCTGAAGGAGCCAATCCCCACCCCACAGTACAGCAACTGTCCCCAGACCCTCCTTCTCTCTCAGTCTTGATCATTATGAGGAGCCGGAGCATCTGTCAGCCTCCAAAGTGAAGCAAATGTCAGCCAAGGTATCTGCAGCACCTGAGAGCTTTTTTCACAGCTTGAAGTCACAGCACACGAACCTTGCTGTGGAGGCTTTAGAGGCTCTTTTGTTCTGTACTTCCACTGCACCTTGTGTCCCAGGCAGTGATACTGCAGCCCTGCCACTGTGCATCGTCTCTGTGCTCAAGGCAGGCACTTCTCTCCTGAGCACCTGGGCCATGAGGGAGCTGAAATTCCCCTTGAACTGGAGTAATGTTTTCACCCAAGGTGAAAGCAGCTCCCCTAACCCACACAGGCTGTGAGGTTACTTTTTGCTATTTCAGAGATTCAACAGGATTCTACTGGCTTTAATCAGCAGCCCTGTCTAATGGCCAAAGCAGTCCTCTAAGGGAAAGAAATAAAAGAGTTCTGAGAGTTATTGGATACTTCTCAGACTTTTCCAGTGAGTCAGCACAAGAAATTTTAGCTTTTTTAGTTTTCCATTGTAGACATTTTAAATATAAATATTTATAGAAATACATGTAAATTTTATGCTGCTATCTTAAACATAAAAAAAAATAAAATTGACATACTTGTAGACTGGCCATAACAAACCCAACCTGGATTACATTTGCAGAAACTTAGCTACCATTACTTTTTACCTGATGGAGGTTGCATCCAAATCTGCCACTCACCCCAGTGTGTGTTATGTAGAGATGTGACAGCTGATGCAAGTGAATATGCATAGTCCTGGCAATCTTCTCTAGTTTATTTTAGTGCATTGCAAACCAGTCCAATATTATTCAGTTCTTGTCTTTTCAGCTATTTCTGCAGTGAATGAAGTGTGTGCCTTCTACTGCAGTTCTACTCAACTCCATCTATCATTTTATTGACTTGCTGAGGAAAAAAAGTCCCTTTTTCTAGCTCACAAATATGAGTTCTTCATGATCACGGAGCAGAAACACTGCTAAAGATATCTAAAAAGCTGTAGATGTTTTCCCATTGTAAAAATGTACAATGCAAAAGAAAAAAAACCTGAAAACAAAGGACAGATAAGTGTCCTTACAGGAGTTGTGTCTTGCAGAGAGCAGGGGCTTGGTTAAGGATGAAAACCTTCCTATAGATGAAAAAAAAAAACCAACAGAAAGAACCCAGCACTGACAGAGAGCCTACAATAGGAGCTCTACCAGTCATGAAATCCCCAGCCCAAAATGGTACATCAGCATTTTTCGTAGAATTATGATGAAGGGAGACAGGATATTAATCTGAGTAAGCTGTACAATTTGTCACATTTTTTTTGTCTGATCGTGGTCACACCATTTCATTTTTCCATCTACTTTTCCAGACAGTAAATAAGGGAAAACAGCATATCAATACTTTTCAGAGCTAGATATTCATGTTTGTAGAATATCCAAGTATTATTTGAATGGGACCATTTTATTCCTTAGATAAATATCAAATCAAGATATCCAGATTGTCTATCCTGATTCTGTTCCTCAGGTGAATGTAAGTATCCTTGTAAAGTCCTGAAATTCCAGTTTCTCATGTGGCATGAAAATGCTGTTCCTCCTTTTAAAGCAGTCATCTTTTAGCAGCAATCCTCAAATTTTAATTAAAGACCTTTTACACCTTTTGTTTGATCTCTTCCTGTTTTCATTCCCAGTACCTGCCTCCATGATTTTTTCTAGCAACATCTCTCATTTCTGAAGGAGGTATCATATGGCTGGGTGAGAAATTCATCTTCACCCAGCAGTTCCTTGTACAGTGGGGAAACCTGAGCTGTCTTCTTACTACTGACAGAGAAACCTCAGTTCTGAGTTATGTCCTATCACTGTATTTGCTATATTTGTAGTTGAAAGAAAGGTACAATTTGGAACTTAAAAATCAATGGTAATTAGTCTTTGTACAAATTATCTTTAACTGAAAGACACAGTTTCATCTGATATGACACTGATGGAAATCTGTTTTTACTAGGAAGAAGTATTTTTAGGTGTCTCACCCTTAAAGACCTGAATCACAACGATGTTACAGCATAGGAGCATTTGTCTCCATATACATAAAGATTCAGATCTTAAAACTTCAGAAAAATCAGAAGTGAAATGTTGATAGAAATCTTAAGTGAGTTTTGAATGACTTCACATCTATTCTGTTGTAGATTTGCGAAAATAGCGAAAAAGAAGTCACGAATGGAATTGCTTCCAAATCTCTCCCACTACAGACAGTGTACAGTGCAATGCACTGAGAGGAGCAATGACATCATCACACACATATCTTTCGAGGTATAAAGTGTGTATCTAGCTGGCACACTCACCTGTCTGCACCAATCTTTGCAATCGCACAGGAAATTAGGGAGCTGAACACACACACCCCTCAATTCAGACTCTGCCCTCCTTTCCCTTTAACTGGAGTTCAAGCAGGAACTAAATGAATTGAACACTTAGGTGCTTAGCCAGCATTATGCTACTTTGCAGCAGCCTTCAATGACATACTTTCTAACTGTACATCTTTGGGACCCTACTTCAAGATAATTTTCCACATTCTCTGACCTTCTTTAGTGCTCTTGCTTTAGCTTCACCTTCTCTGAATAACAAAAGAAAAAACTCACACTTTTTCCTTTCTTATTTTCCCTACACCTGCTGACTCCCACTGCCAGAGGTAAGTTCCTGCCTCTCTTAAGCTCACCCCACCACAATTTTTTTTTAAAGAGCACTGACATCCTCTCCTTAGTTGTCCTTCTTAGTTTGATTGAGCTTTCCAGGAACCTCTGGAAAGCTGCAGAGGGATTTTCACCTAAAAATCAGTTTAGAAGTCCTATTCCCTATGATGCCAGCCAAGCTTTGATAAAATGAGTTCAGGCCTGTGCTGAGCTACTGCCTGATGTTCTGGCCTAAGGCACCTTACAGCCCCCCAGTCTCCTGCCTGCTCCCTGGCTGGACACAGCACCAAACACAGGGTCTTGAATCAGCAGTCATCTGTCTTATCATAAGACAGTTAATAGTGGTCTAAATTAGCCTCAGACATGCCATTGATTTGGTGATGCTATATGATCCGTGTGGCACTAGAACATATATCTATCTCCAGATGACTTCAGTATTTTTTGCCCAATCCAGGATTCCTCACTCCTTCAAATCTTTTTTCTCTAACTTACAGAATACAGGTCAGTTCAATCCTTCTTTATAAGTCATATTTTCAAAACCTTAAATCATGCATTTGTTTGCCTTCCACTGCAGTTTTACAAGCTCAGTCAGCAATGTCCTTCCTATAATACATTGCAGAATTGCAGATACTCCAAACAGAGCCTGACTAGCGATTTTCAAAGTGGCAGAGTAACTGTAGTAGTAACAACCCGCATTTGCTTGCATTTGTACTTCTGCCAAAGTTTTCTGTACAAGATTGTATTTGAATATCTGGTTTCCCAGAGCTAGAAAGGAACTGGTGCATCTCTGAATGCAAAAGCAAACGACCTAAGCCATAATGGTAGGGGTGCCTTCCCTAACATGTTTCTCCCAAGTTGGCAAAAACCCTTTTGGAGTGATTCACATGTCTAATCCTCTACAAGCAAGCTTAACATACTGAATATATCCACAGCACTGATTTTAGGTGTTGTAAGAAGCATCAATATTAAATCAGTAACATTCATACACAGTTAATCAAATAAATCCAGAGCCAAAACCTCAGAGTGACTCTAAGGGCTTCCGCCCTCTTTGATTTCCTATTCTTTGGATGAGATGCATGCTACAATCTCTTTAGCAAAAATCCCTTGGAGAACTTTGCAACAACCCTTCAGTACAATAATCTGGCTCAAATCCATCTCCTACAATTATGTTTCACTATGAATAGCCTCTCCTTCACAGTCTTACCCTACCATCTTGAAATGTGGTCTAATATACAATGTCCCAGAGCTGCTGCATTATACTTTGTACAGGGTATCATTTTGTTACTGAGGATATTAATTTCAATTTAAACTTTGTTTAAATTGATGCTTTAGGACAAAGGAACTGCTAATTATCATCATCTCTCTCCCAAGATTATCTCTGTGGATGAGTTAACTGCTTGGATCTGTCAGAGACTACATACTCCCTGTAACTCCCAAACTTGATGAAACTGGGGGTTCTTCAGAGGCTGTGTGTGTTTACCTGTTGAGATGGCATGATGCCTGGCTGCTCACAAGTTGGTCAGACACTTCCCCTAAGACATAAGTTTCCAGGGAATATGAAAGCTCAGACAGGAGGCCTAGATAACATTTAAGTG
Organism: Cephalopterus ornatus; assembly: GCA_013396775.1. Lineage (NCBI taxonomy): Eukaryota > Metazoa > Chordata > Aves > Passeriformes > Cotingidae > Cephalopterus > Cephalopterus ornatus. The sequence goes on from VZRE01001861.1 coordinate 47,788, forward strand.
CCATCACTTTTACAGGAAATCCTTTCCACTGTGACAGCTCTGCCACACTGGTGTCACATCCCTCTTTACACTTCATCACGCCTGTTCACACTTTGGTGCATTGATGAATCAATTAAAGCATTTTCTTGGCTTTTCCTCTCTCCCTTTTGCATCAATATGGGACAGTTGGCTCACAACATGACAAACTTTCACATCTAGATTTTCAAACTTTTCCTGGAAGCTGGGTCCACATGTAAATTAACCAGTATAGCAGGATGACAGAGGAGTATTTATCTGGCTCTATTTTGTTTTCTTGCAAATTTTACAAAATGGTGTCTCTGATCTACCAGGACTGATAGACTGAAAAGGAGTATCTGCTTTACTTTTTATCAGTACGGGTCTTGCAACAACTACAACTATTCAAAGCTATTATATTTAGATTGTGTGTTAAAAATACTGTATTCTTGGTGTCTGGCCAAGATTTGGAAATCGTAATGAATACACATTAAACTCTGAACCTAATTTGGGTTCCTGATAGAATTGATTTGAATTTCAGGAGTGATATATGCCCATAAATCCCAATGCAATTAGAGTGCACTTCAGGCACTTGACAGCTTGGGAAACATAGCTTTTTCTACCTGGATGTAGGAGCATGGGACAGAATCTACATTTAAGTAACCATATTCAAAAATATTTATATTATCAAAATGACCATGCACATACCAGTGTAATTCGTGGGCAGCCTTTTAGTATCAAGTCTATCAAATGCGCAATTTTCACAGTTACCAAGATGTATTGGCACATATCCTTGAAAATTAGACTAGAAAAACAATCACATTCTGAAGCTTTTGAAAGTTGTGACTTAAAGCTAACAGAAACTGCACTGCTGAGACCATGGCATTACCTTTCTAAAAAATATGCAAGTAAACCACTAATGATTATTTGATTGTGAAATCCTCTACTAAGTAAGAAGCAAAGCAGCACATGCTCTTTGAACACAGCTACATTATCCTTTAAATAAGATTTTCAGTCTATACTTCTCACCATATGTGAAGTATATGACCTTCATAAAGATAAAATGTTTAATACTACAGTTTTTCTTATGAAAGTTGACCCTACTATGTACCAGTAATTTTTCTAGAAAGTGTCTTTATGATGGGTCCAACCTATAAAATGCAGCTTTGTAACCTGGATTTTAAGGTACAGTTTTTATCCTAAGCATGAATAAAACCATGTTACCCATGAAGTGTTTCTTAACCTGTTGCAGCTGCAAAGAGGCATTCTGAGCCTTTCCCACAACACTTTTCCAAGAAGATAAGGTAAAAGAAATCTGTGTTAAAGCTTCTGTAGCCTTTAATTCATGAAATTAGGTATTTCCCAATTAGGAAAGAAAGCACTTCCAGGAAAAGTGACATGTGAGTATTTACTTTCTGTTTAAAGACTTTTTTGATTAAAAGATATCGGAACAGATAACACAACAAAATTAGTTTTTGCTGTGATGGTCAGGTTAAGGTTTCTGCTGTTGCTAGGATATACTGCCCTATCACAGCCAATCTTCACGGTGGAAATTGGTGCCTTAATTTCCCAGTGGTCCGTGCTACTTCTGACTTAGGCCTCAGTCTGGTTAATCATGCTGTCATTCTCGCTACAGATTGCCTTTTGACATCTTCATCTGCAAAAAGATTCTGTAGTCAAGTCTGACTGTGGTAAGTCAATTCAGTGATTCACTGATGGTCAAGACTGAACTCATGGCCAAGTTTCTTGTGAAAACAAGAGATTCACTAAAGGATGAGGAACACAGTAATTGAAGAGTTATTTTGCTTGGCAGAGGCAGGCATGCATCATGCCTGAGCAAAATGTAATTGGAGCAGCAATCACATTTGGGTCCTGGTACTGCAGTGTCAGGAACCCTTTACACCTTAGCAGAGGAGCCAGAAGACAGTATACCCCTCCTTGTGCTCATTTAAATAGCAAACCGTAACAGAGCTGCTTCTGATTTACGCTCGAGAATTGAAGCATGCATTACATTTGGCATTTACTTGTCTCAAATGGCAGATCCTGCTGAAGATATGTGTTTAGACAACTTAGGCAGCTTTCCTCCCTAAAAGTTAATTTCTCAGATTTTGCTGTGATTTCTATTACGTTGTTCATAATCTGTGATCCACTGGGAACATGGATCATCTGTATTAATTCCTTCACCAAGTAGCAATTCACACCCTCAGCTACCTGTACATTTTCCCCTGTAAGGCAGTTTCATGGTGTAGTGAGACGTAATATATACCCAATAGAGCACACCCTGCAAAGACAGGCCTGCTGTCAAATGCTGCTCAAAAGCCTTTCTGAGGAGGAGTGACAGGTGTCTTTGCCTGAAGAGAAACAGAAAAAACCTGTAAGATCCAAACAAGGTGACTTCTAGTGGGCTGAAAACCTGACATTTATCTGAAAAAACCTAAACTGTGTGCTATACAAGGTAAGAAATTAATTCAGTTAGAAAATTGCAGTCTCTGTTTTGATTTACACATAATTATATCCAAAACACGTTTTTTCTAAACATGTTATTGCTTTTACTGCCATATAAGTTTAATGTGCCCACAAATTACATTAGATCCCAATTTCCACCAGAGAATATGAGCAGATGTCAAAGTTATACCAGTGGAGAAATGCAACAAAACAATGTGCTGTTTTGCTATAGGTAGGAATGAACAGGAAGCATTCTAGTATTTTGAATAATTTATTGATGCTTTTGAAAAGCAGATGTGCTCTAATTAACACTGTCTCTTTGCCCTTACTAGCAAGATTTCTTCTGGTGCCAGTCATCTACTATTTTTTTCCACAATTATAAAAGCAGACCACTTACTACAGAAAACTACGAAGAAACAGTACAGTCAACCTTGCATAAGATTTCTCAACAATTACTATTATTTTGTTAGACAAGAGCGGAAAGATCATCTGATGCTCTTAGCACCTTCTTTGATACCTGGCAGGTATCTTATCTGTGAAGATATCAACTGAACTAATGGGGAAAAAAATTCCTTAGCTGTAGAAAATCCAATGAGCCAAACTCTGCTACTCTTGCTTACAGTGGTTAATAGCTTCAGTAAGGGCATCTAAATTTAAAATTCTATTTCTTTGAGAAAGAGGAAGTAACCCTGAACGTAACATAGTGTATTTTACAGGACACTAGAACTGAGAAGTGAACAAGGAATTGATTGAAAGTGTGACTAATAAGATGATTGAAATTATTCAGAATATATAACCCAAACTTAGAATGGGCCCCAAGTCTCAGTGTAAAGATTCTGCTTTGCAAATACACAAAATTGCAAATAAAAGCAAGTATTCTTGTTAAAGCAGAGGGATCTACTTGGCCAAAGAGCTTCCAGAAAGGGTTTCCAATTAATATCATTACAATTGCTCTGCTAATTCATATCATCTTACTAGTAAAGACATTGCTTCTGTTTACAGCAAAGCTAAAACCAGTATTATCCCTCATATATAATAATTACACACAGCACACATGCAGCAGTGACATACATGTACTAAACTCCGAAACCAAGTGATAAATTGCAATTCTCCAGCACCTCTGATCATCTCACCTGCACTCTGCCCACTAATCCATCTTTGCCAAGACTACCTCTAACCTTCCAAACCTATCAGCTGCTTGCAGACAACCATCATTTTTTTCAGATAATAACCTGCTAAAAAAAAATGCTTTCTTCCTTCCTACAAATGAGGAATTTGCCCCCAAAATGTATTGGTCTGAGGTTCAGGGCATTCTTAGAGCACTGACACGTTTAAGTCCAATATCTCAGAACACTTGAAGGTTAGAAATGAGTACTTCATATAAATGGGGAAGAGGTACAAATTCACTCCCCTAATTGTTCAATACAGACTTGACTAGACGTAAAAGTTTTTATTTTAGTCAAGGTAGATGATAATTTTTTCAAATTGCAATGCTGTAAGGCACAGAAAGGCTCTCACTTGAATATTCTAAAGTTAATTATTCAGGTTCTCTGCCTTGAAAGGCCTGTAAAATTAACTTCACAGCATTGAAGAAGGTTGGTACAAAGGAAGTAAAGAGAAGGGTGTACACACACATATGATCCTTTAAAATTGCAAAATACATCTACTGCTACGTGGCTTTATGCTTTACCAGTTCAGGTTTATTCCCATCAAATCAGCTCCAAGTGCAGCTGAAATCTGTCACACTCTTGGAATTTTTTTTCTTTCATGGCAAAAAAAAAAAAAAAAAAAAATTGCCCAGAGACGCTGCCAACATTTCCAGTAACTGGGTGCAAGTATAAAGAACTACTGAAATCAAGGTCTGTGTTTTGTCTCAGGAGAAGGCAGGCATTTGTCATGGTGAATTTGGGCTAAGCGGCACATCCCTGCACTGTACACATAGATAACATTGAGCCAAAACACCGGTGAAACCATCACCCCCCTTCCACCTCTGTGTAATGTACCGTAAAACATCAAACTGCCTTTATGTTCTCCAAAGCTCTTGCACACACTCCTAAGGAAAGGTCTGTCCGCCTCCTCTCCCTGATCTATGGCTGGGGAGTTACCATGATCCAGGAAATTGTGAGACCCGGGAAGGAGCGGACCCCGACATGCAGTGCACACCAGCAGGCCGCTTGTCCTCCTTCCTTATTGCCCTGTTGATTGCACTCTTTCGTTTACAGAGAGCGCAGCACCTGGGATGGAAGACAAATGGCCAAGAGTCTGCCCTGAGCCCTCCCCTCCTCCTAATGGAGCAGCAAACCAGAGCCCACAGAACAAGAACTTGGGACAATGTTGGGCTCACCTGCCCAGAGACAACAACCACAGCAGGCTGCCTGAAGCACAGCGGGGCAGGTGCCAGACCTGCTGGGGCACCACACTTCACCACACCTGCTGTACTCGTGCTTCCTCAGCAGCTCTTGGAAAACTCCGTTTGTGCAGGTACAGCATGGAACCACAGAATGGTTTGGGTTGGACGTCTTTTCCTTTTCCATCGTGGGAATTGATTTTATTATTTTAAATCCTAATAAGCAGTGTTAAACAGAGCAAAATCCTCTAGCCAGTTTGGGAAGAGTTCAATAACTACCTATATTATCTCCTCTGAAGAGTGGTATGGCACTGAACTGCAAAAACGTGTTGGTCCTTTGAGAGTTTTCTTAAAGTTCTGATGTTTTCCTCCCCATTTATGTTTTGGGTTGTGAAAAGTCGAAAAAATTATTTATTCTTCCTTTTCCGTAGTAATATTTCAAAATGTTTATGGTGACACTTCAAAACAATTAGATAATAATTATTAACTTATTTCCATTTTAACAATAGCATGGAGAGTGTATTAAAGCAACATTAGTGTAATGCTGACAGGTTTGTAAAATCAATTCTAGAAGCCTGAACATCAAGGAATGGGATTAATAGACTAACACTGAAGACTGGAAAGAAAACCTTTTTCAACAGAAAAAGTTTCCCTGTGACTGAAGTACTTCAGTTAACTTCTGTACAGGTTGCTCCTGACTGTGAAATAAATACAACCAGTAAGCATCAGCTACAATAAATCAGTGCAATGTACTGATTTACTATGTAAGGATAGTCAAAACCCTTGTTTTCTACTGAATTTTAAGGGCTGCTAATCATGTGTTTGTGACCAGAGCTGGTTAGTTGTACTGCAGTTAAGGTTTCTGTGCACTCTCAGATTTTTAATCCTTGGAATCCTGCAGAGGAGTTGGGGGTTTTTAACCATTTGCATGCCCCATGTTCAGAAATGAGTTAGAAAAATCAAGATTTCAAATGTGAGATTCAGACAAACTTAGAGAGGTCATTTTTGTAAGGTACCATGACAGATACTGCCCTTAGCTTGCTTTGTTGGAACAAGCACAGATGACAAGATTGCAGTATAATACCACCTTCTGGATTTGGCAACTAGGCTTTACGTGGATGCAGTTTATGGCATCTTCTCCCCAAGAAGCTTCCAGAAGACCTAGGATGGCTGTTTTCCCCCACACAACCACACTGCAGGAGCAATACTCCAATGCTGGACTGACAGCCCCACAGGTTCCATTTTCCAGGTAGGCCAAAGTTTTTTGTGGTATATAGAAAATATATCGAACCGAACATGAAAAGTCATGAAAACACTTCATTTTGTGTATAAGTAAACATCAACTCATTCAGCCCTGCTTACAATCCCTTCTGGTAGCTCCTTAGACCACTTGGACAACAGTAGAAAAGATGATGCAATTAACACTACTTAGAGACTGAAACAAAAAAAGAACATAGAATGCCAGAATCCAGTTTGCTTGTGACAGTATTTTAGATCATCCATAGTCAGCATGTTTTACCTATACCTATTTCTAGAGAAACTTGGTATGGGAGTTACACACAGATCAATATCTACTGTGACAATTCTATGCAGTTATTTGGTTTTGCATAGAGTTAATTAAAACTAATGTAAATCTCCAAAGCATGGGAAGGTGTTAGTTGATATGGTCCACTTCAAAAGACCTGGATGTGGACCTGAATTCTACACTCCCCTGTCTCTGATAAAAAAATTTCCCTTCAATTTTAGAGCGAGTTACATTTTCATAGGACATACATTTCCATAAGACAATGCAAACAGACCTTATTTTATTTAACTTGTAAGAGAGAGCAGTTAAAGTGGGATTCACACCCTGGGATCAAAGGACCAAAGGTATTTGAAACCTGATGCTTATACCATTAAAATACATACTCTGGGACATGCTCCACATATTTTCCCTCTCTCCTCACACAAGTTACATTCTGTAATAAAACCTTTATATTCTCAAGCTTTCTGAATATTATAAATTTACCAGAAAACTCTGCTTTAAAAAAAACCCATGCCAGTACTATGAACTTTGGATGACATGGATTGACTTTTAACAGCCTTTTCTGGGCCTTCATGTGGTAACAGCATTAGGCTTAGTCACAGAGACAAAGCTATGTTTAGGTTCTAAAAAAAAAAATGACTAAGTTCTTGTTGACAGACCTTAAACCAAACAGAAGGAATGGATACAAAATCTGTGACAAATAAACATTTTATTTGTTAATTGTTTAAACAGGAGTTGCTTGTAATTACCTAAGTTTTAATGGTTTACTAAAGGAAACAACAATTCTTAGCTAACGCTTTGCTTTATTAGAAGTGAAGAGGGTTGTAAACACACTGTACTATTATCTGTGCCTTCCTTCATATGTTGTGATTATGTGTTCAGTAAATAGCACCCAGACTAAAAAGACCTTGTTGTGAAATCAAGCAACATTAACTCATTAAGTCAATAATTCATGGATTCTTTTATCTAAAGTGGCAACATCACACCATCAATTCACAAAACAGCCACTTCTCCGAAGTGTATGTGATGATAATAATGGATTTTCTAACAATACTCTCAGAGCAAGGTCACTGCGCACAGATGCGGTGGACGCCATGATCTGACCTAGGTCAGCAAAACAAGCTTTATTATTGAACCTAATTATGAACTATCAAGATAATGGCCTAGACTAAACTGTTTCCTAAGGGATTATTTAGAAACTAGTCAGCCATTTTAGGTTCAAATCTACTGTACAGCACTACCTTTGAACGTAGAGCAAATGCCAGGTACAGTGAATATACACACATACTACACATCCATTTTTAAATATTCCCATAGTTGCCAAAGACAACTCACATGTGCAAAGCACACATCCAAATCAAAGCAAACTGCATTTTTGATGAGGACGGTCTAGTCAAGTGAAAACACAAAGAAAAATATGAGTACAAATCTGCATGGACGTCCACCAAGGGGTAACAATCCAAACTTTGCTTTTGGCTTTGCTTAGGTCTAGAGATAAAAGCCTTTTAATACAGTCTGATAATAATACAATGCTAATAAGCAAAAAGAAATGGATTAAAAAATTTTTGGGATACCACTGGCTGTTTTCAGACCAACCACAGTAGTACTTATGGTGTTTATAATATATTTCAAATTTATTCTGTAAGAGAGCTCATGTAGGAAAGGTATTTCATGGTTCTTACATTTCCCTGATAAGTTAAAATTAATGCATAGGATCAAAGCTGCCTTGTGTCATTTTTGCTCAGCTGAGGGTATTTTTAGTTTTTTTTCCCTCCCCATAGAAAGAAAAAACATTTCAGTTGAGTTCATCTCTCCAGCCAGAAAAGCCATTAAAATGTTTCTTTCCCTTGTGTGCCTCACACTGTAATTCTCCCAGGTATATAGAACTGACTCATTATTATTTTATATTTCAGCTCATGTAATTATATCCAAGTTTCAGAAAGGAATAGTTCCTTGAGATCAGAGTTCTTCTTATGTAAGAAGTAAAGCCAACCTCTGAGTACTCCTGGCAGGGGAAGATTGATTCCCGGTATGATTCCCTCAATTATTTAAAATTATATTGTTTTTATTTAAGGTTTTGATTCATATGACAATCAGAGACCTATTTTAGAGGTGTTTGTTTTTCTAAGATCAGAGTTCTGTTGTTGTGATAAACTTCTCACCTTTAATCCAGCTTCCAGTCCCAGTGAACCAGTCAACCTGTATGAATTAACATGATGTGATTGACCCTGTTCCTTGCCTGTGGGTTTGTAATGAGATCCAACCCATGGGAAAACATCTAGGGAGAAGGGAGGGGGCGGCTCAGCCTGAAATCTTTCCTTTAACTGGTTGGCCTGTGAACCCATATGAACTGGATCTCCCACAGAAGTTATGATTTGAAAGTAACCCTTTCAAATCACACTTGGAAAGGTTTGCAGAGCTCCAGTGCTAATACACTGGGGCAATTTGCAGAAAATTTGGTATTCCTTCACTCCATACTGACAAAGATGGGAGGTTTACAAGCTCTAGGACAAAAGAATCCATAAGGGAAAAGCAGTTTTTCACAAAAATCAAGATAAAAGAATGACTTAGTCATACTTTGATGGAGAGAGTCTTTAGGAATAAATGTAAGAGGGAAGAAGGGGAGAAAAAGTCTACTTTTGCAGGGGCATTGCTGAAAAACTGTATTTTCTTTAAGAAGTGGATTTTTCTCCATTTCATGTCTGAATTAGCCAGGCTGTGTTTTTTCTGTATTACGTAGACTTCTACAGCAAGGCTTCTGATTTTTTGCATAATCATTTAATACAGTCTGGAGCAAATTAAGAGTTGGGTTAGCAACAGCAGCTTAGGAGAACACTTCTAATCACGTGAGTTAAAGGTTGTTTTAAAGTATCTTTTGAAAGTTTGGTATAATAATTATATACTTTATCTATTAATGTGTCAAGGAGAAAGAGCACCCTAAGATCAATTAGAATTAGAGGTGCTAGTAGCAACATCTCACATAAAATACAGAACTGTATACCTGGTATACTATGTACCAAGAGAGGCACAGTAAAAATATCAAGTATTTCATTTTAAGTCCTAAAGGATCCCTAGCCATTATTTTAGAAGGAATTCAGAAGAAAAAACAAACAATCAGTTAAAAAAATTAGAAATTCACAGGCAATTGGTGCAAAAAAAAGTAAATCATAAGCCCCTGAAACACCAAGGAATTTGGAAACACAAAATGCTCAACAACTGAGAACTTGAAAGGCCAGAGAACCTTAGTGAGGAAACAAATGTACTATTGCACAGGGCTATGGTACTGTAAAGAAAATATGATAAAGCCAGTTCTTTCAAAAGAAGTTTTGAAAGAATACCTATATTTTAAATAAATAATTTGAAAAAAAACCCCTAAATATATGAAAAAATACCTAAATATAAGGACTGATTGCTCCTCATCTGAAATAAATGTAACTACACCACTTTCCAACAGAAAAAGGTCTGGTTCTCAAGTTAAAACCATCTGCCACCTAAAAGCACATTGTTGTGTTTTAATAGGTCAAATAGAATAAACATTCCTATTGTGGTACAGTCCTGTTTCTTCCTTTGCAATAGGAGCTCAGATACCTTTCAATGAGAGCTTGGTCATCAACAATAAATTTGGGACTCAAGTCTGTCTAGACCTCCAACCTACAACATTAATTTTGTACATGCTGTACTTTTACAATTGTCATGGATCATGAACCCGTGGAGCTAGCAGATCGTGTCCACACAGACATCAAAATAAAATTTTAGATGTCTAGCGGTAGGTAAATGAAATTTGAAAGCGAAGTTTTTCTGCAATTCAATGTTTTGGAGCAATCCTGTGAACAGAATCCCCTCACCCTCCTGTTTCTGCCCCTTTGCTCCTCACCTTGCCATGGCTGCACCTGCTGCTCTGTGCCTGCAGCAAACAGCACCTGGAAATGAAGACAGCTGAAACGCTGGGGAATGGCACAGCAGGGACCCAAACGGTCAGTGCTTAATAAAGCTTTGGGGCACAAAACATTCTTTCCGTCTATAGGAAATAGAATACCTAGGTTCTGCATCCTTGCTCCAGCAAGCCACCTCAACACCTTAATTATGTTTTTAGGACAAGAAGATGACATTCTTTTGCAGTGCCCTACTTGCAGCAGGCTGTGCACTGCTTCCCTGCCAGAGGCTGCAGGGAACACGGGCTCCCGGTAAAACGCCACAGGAATTAGCAAGAATTTTCTCATTCATTTAAATAGACTTCAGTGCACGTTTGTGGAGCAACGTGAAAACACAGGGTGTGCAAGGCACTTGAGTAACTGCATTGCTAATTAACATTTCTGGAACCTTTCTACAAAGGTAGTGTAATGTAAAATTGAGACAACTCCAAAAAGCATTTGATACAGTGAATTTCTAAGATATAAACGACAGTGGGAAACACTGAGCAGTCTTGTGTAATTTGTAAGCATTTTAGTCAATCTAATTTTCTCTCGTTTCGTGCATGCACACTCCACCCTGGCTTTACACCCACCCCCACCTTTGGTGAGTAGATCAAGCCTTTTCCATACCCTCATGATACACACGTGCTGAATCAGGCAAACACATTTCTTCATACATAAGTGCATGCAACAAAATCAATTGTCTGGAGCATTATCTGATGTAGTCAGCCAGTGGAAGGCACTTTACATTTTGTTTATGCCTATTCCTGTTCACTGTTTTAAAATAAAGCATTTCTAAATGGTGATAGCTTTTCGCTGTAATTCTGCTACACTTCTAGATGCCAGATAAGGAAGGAAATGCTGAACAGACACGATTACAAAATTGTAAGAGGCACAATACTTCAAAACGTGAAAAGCTACGTGTCACTGGATTGAATTTCAAGTAATATATATATTCTTTCTCTCCTATCTTGTCTTATTACAGTATTAAAAATAGAGGTAACATTGAAAGACATCAGGCCAGTCTTTCAATAACAGTAAAGAGGAATTTCTTGGCAGACTGGATTATACTTCTAACACTGTGTTCTTCCCCCTTTCCTACAGTCCTTACTTATTCCCTAGATCCTGGTTGCAATCAACAGTTTTTATCTGATTGTGACTGTAGATAAGTATCAGGATAGCTGTTACTAGTTACAATAAGAGGATACACAGCTTTTGTGCTAATAAGCACTTCTTTTTAAATGCTAAGAGCAATTAGTCCTTTTGTGTCAACTATTGATTATGCAGACTGATAGACAAAAATCCCACACAGCCTCATTCTTCTTTCTCCTGGATTTCTAAAGAGCAAAACTGGCTTAAAGCAATTGTAAAGCAGAGTGATACTCCATCTTTGGAATCAAGAGCAGCTTAACTGTTTGAAAGAGCAACAGTGATGGGTTCGGCTATGAGTGAGAAAAGCAATCTCTGATACATTTCTTTTTCAGCACTTTTTCATGAAAATATCCAATTTTGATGCCAGCTTTCTAGACCAAGTATGAAGAAGGTTCTTTCATAAAGTTTTAACTATGAATAATTTTAGTGTTTCTAATTAAACAGCTTTCAGCACACTTAATCTACATGCATCCAATTTAAATTTGCTTTCCAAAGAATAAACACAATTCAAAGTTTGTAGATTTAAAATCATCTTCTGACTTAATTATGCAGCTCCAGAATGACACAATCTTCAACTGCTGCAATCCATTATCACATTTATGGAGACCACTATGTGTCAAACTGCTTATTTTATTTATAAAGCATGTACGTTCAGTGAAATGATTTTAGAGGGTCTTTTATAAAAAAGTTTAAATAAGAGATAACTGGTATATTGCAATAGCATAAGTGTGCATTTTTTTTTCTAAAATGTAAAAAGTGCTCCTTATAAAGAGATAATAAAAAGATATAGAGATAACAATAAAATAAAGATGAAAACATAAAAGATAAAGTTCATAAAGATGCTCTTTCAAAACAACATTTAGATGTTATTATGATATTTAACTTATATGGACATTGCTGAATCATTACCAGTTCTTAAGGCATTTAAGGTGGATATACAGAAACACTGAAAGAGTAATTACCTGGTATGAGTCACCTAATTTTCGTTGGTGGCTACAACATATAGTCAACAGTTACAGGAGATGTTACAAGCCCCTTATTGTATTAACTGACTCCAAGTGCTTACTTGTCATACATTTATCCCTTTAGATGTATTTTCATTAAAATAGGGGAATCCTTGATATCGTAGAGCAAGAGAAAAGTATAATTCAGTACCTCCAAACTCTCAGCAATTTGTCAAAGATTCCTTTTCAAGACAGAAATACAATGTAGATTAAAAGAAAAGCATAGTCTTTTAGAATTTCATGTGAAAAGCAGCAAGGCATTTAATTTTGCGTGCAAGTGCTTTTTCTTAGTTTTTATATTGCTGCACTGCTGCTTCACACAGAAGTGACTGTGAAGCTATTTCTTGAACTACTCATTGATCTCTATGAATTTATTACAAACACTCTGGACCTTATTATAACAGCATCCTTGAAAGACAAGCATTTTGAATGTCACAAGGAGATGTTGCTGTAATAAAGGAGAATGTAATAGGCCTTCATGCACAATATTTGTGAGCCAGAACCTTTTCAAAGAGAATAATGTAAGTAAGTGCCTTATAAGGAAGGTGGATCCTATACATATTGCAGTTTGAAGATTTCTTGATATAGCACATTAAATCTATAGGAGGATTCTGCCTTCAGACAGACACAGGAACACACTAACATCTATCATATTCATGCTTTGAAGAGAGTACACAATTTGCCAAAAAAATTAATACACTTTTATTGCTATTTTCCCTGCATCAAAATGAATACAGAGTACTAACATTTGGTGTACATCACCAAAACTGATGAGAGCATTTAGTTCCTATGACTGTATTAAAAAAAAAATGTGTACAAATCACTCATAATTTAGATTTCAGGGGTAATGTTTTGATACTTCTAATGCTAAACCTGTTTAGGATCTCTGTTCTAAATGCAATATTGGGTGCCTAAAATCCCCCGAGTGCTCTATCCAGCATGTGGGCCCATATCACAAGTATCCACACAAAGGAACTACAAAGAGAAGTGCTAAACTTCTATTCAGATAATGCCCAGGTGTCTTCAGAGTTATGGGTATTCCACATATACAAAAATATTGCACTGTATTTCAGTAAGTACCTATTGGCACAGTCATTTATGAAGTTTGAATGTTTAATACTGAGTTATTCATGTCTGCATTTTAAAATTAAGTAATCTAATTGTATGAATCTGCCTTATCTGATTAATGCTTTATTTTGCTGGGATTTCTTCAGCTTGAAAATACCTTCCCCTGTTGTTTTGCTTTCCATGAGCACTGTTGATCCCATTATTGAAATCTCTACTCAACCATTAGGTTACTTTTTCTAAGTGCATGCATTGCTTTTGAAAGCTGTTGAACTTCCAGATTTATGACACTGAAAATCTAAGCCATTGATCCACCAGGCAAATACATTACGGAGAGCGCTTGCACTGTACAGTAGCTACTTTACTGAAGAGCTATTTGAACATGCTTCAGCCCTGACCTGGGGCCCATCTCTAGGAGGGGAAAGACTTGAGTCTTCTTGAGTCATTGAACTTCACAGCCAGAGCCAGGAAATGCACAAATACTATATATTGCTATGGTGATATCAAGTTCTCACAACAGCAGCAGTGTACACAGCTCGTTATTTAGAAGCATGGTTAGATCTTGGCATTTGATGCAGCCGGGGCATGTAGGACTGCATATGCAAGATGCAGACGTTCAAAACACTGGACATTAACTAGAAATGGGGCAGATCTTTTCTTGAAGATACATCACAAAGTCAGGAGCTTGAGCAAGCTCTTAAATAATGCTCCATTGACACACAACTCTGAAATCTCACCATTTCTGGAACTGGCATTGCCTGACACAAGTATTAATCCTTCAAGGACAACAAACAGATATGGTGGCTCTTGAAAAGGTAGATGTCAGAATTAATGACATAATACAGGACAAGTCAGTTTTGGCCCCACTGTCACTTTTCAGGGACATTTTTCCTGCTAAAATGAACAGTAATCTGACATGGAATCGCTAGCTAAACAGCAAACATTCATTAACTGAAATAGGAAGGTTTCTGAACAGATCCTAAAAAACATAGGGAAAATTATATACAACTCAAGTTTTAGTAGCCCTTCACAATTTACCTAATTCATAATGGTTCATGGAAAATACTTGCCTGTCAAATTTATTTTTATTCAGCTGTAACACAGTGTTCAGAAAGGTACACATTCATGTCTAATGGAAAGATTCCCTTCCAAGAATAAGCAAAAAATATTGTAAATGTATTGTACAACAGAAAAAAAAATATACTTAATTGAATATACCTTGGGTGTAGGAATGACTGTTGTCAAGCAACTTGCTTGAAAACTTACATCAGGCTTTTTTGTTGGCAATATCAGCTAAATCTGAAATTGTGAAATAATTTCTTCTGGTGCAGGATTGTCTTGATGTTTGGTTGCATGAGAATATACCGCGTGAAGAGACCTTAGCCAAAGAATTACTGGGAGCCAAAGATACAAGAAAAAACCAGAAACTTTGCTCCTAAAATATTCAGCTTCTCCAAACAACTACACAACTGAGAAAAATGCATACACCTCCATCTTTCTATTCTGGCAAGTCCAGTTAGGAAGGGCCTGGACAATGGATGAGATAGAGGTATGATATATATTTCTGATCGTCTGGGAAAGGTCCAATTTACCAGTGAATCCAGAAAAAAGTATAAGCAGATGACTGGTAGGAGCAGATTTACAATAAATAAGGAAGAATATTTGTATGGCGAATTTGGAAGAGAAATGTCATGGGATATCTCTTTCTCAGGATAGTGGTTCTTCAAGAGGGGAAAACTTGAAACTTCAGAGAATTAAAGGCTTCCATCCCCTTCCCCCAAATACTCCTGATTTTTTTTAAAATGGAATTTAACAGAAAAAACTATTTCCAGTGAATTTTTGCATTATTTTCATGTCCTAACTGTCAGAAAGTGGCTAGAAAGATGTAAAATATAACATTTAAATTTCCACTTGAAAGAGGTGTGTATAAACATCAAGAAAAGAGATATATAATTATTAAATATTGGAT
This sequence comes from Cephalopterus ornatus, assembly GCA_013396775.1. Taxonomy (NCBI): domain Eukaryota; kingdom Metazoa; phylum Chordata; class Aves; order Passeriformes; family Cotingidae; genus Cephalopterus; species Cephalopterus ornatus. The sequence goes on from VZRE01001861.1 coordinate 63,200, forward strand.
AGGAATACACTAACAATTTCCTGTAAAGTCAGAAATCACAATTAATAACCACCTATTGTGGGAAACAGATAATTATATGGCCAGTATTAAACTACTCTTAGATTGGGAAATTTTTTCCTTGGGAACTTTAAATATCTAGAATTAGTTTAATTTCCCCCCCCCCTTCATCTGATGAAAGTGTTCTCTCTTGGTTTATGCAATTGGTTTACCAAAGAAAAATACTAGCTTCTGTATAATGCAATTTAGGACAAATTAAAAACTTTGAAATATGTTTTTCTGTTGTGCAAGTGATCTTAATCAAGGTTTACCACTAATATATTGACAATAATAATGCCTGAAATGTTTTCCTGGAATCAAAGAGAAAAATTCTCATTTCGATAATGCATCACGTGACAAAAGATTTAATTGCACTACATTTCTGACCATTACAGTAGTAGTGACTTCTGGAGAAAGTCTTTCTACGTTCATCAGGTTTCTGCAGCCCCCTGTTCCTGATCTTAGTAAGGATCTCAGCGTTGTTGTTGTGAAAAGGCGGCTTAAAGGTTGTAATCCCGATTACAGGAGCTCACCTGGAAGCGATCGGGCCCCTTCCCTGTCCTGCCAGCACGGGCAGATCCGCCTGTACGCTCCAAGGTTATAAGCACATGCTTTCAGAAAAACTCCTTCAGCTTTTCAAGTCAGTAGAATTTATAAAAGTTTCATCTCAAGGGCAGAAGGAACTGAGTAGCTGTCCAGCAAACCAAGATCTAAGCTCAATTCTCAAGAGCAACTTTTTTTTTTCCCTAAGAATTAATTAATTTAAAACATTGTTCCTGCGGCCAAAACTTGCTACACTGATGCAGAAAGATTAATACATCTAAGCATCACAGAGATGAATTTTCTTCTAATTAAAACTTTCTGGCAAGATAACTGAATTGCCCTCATATTAAAGATTAATGCTTTTGATAGCTTTGATGGCTCAATATCCCCTGTAAATCATAACAGAAAGATGCTTAAAAAATTGATTCAAGCTTATTAATTGCAAAAATAAATAAATATCACACCATCTGCAGCAACTATAAAAAGTTGAGCAGCAGTCATCAGAAAGTTAACTTTTATTTCTTTTTAACACACTGCACTAGTGGAGTAACTAAAGCATTGCTGACTCAAGGCTGCGTTTTTCCTCTTCCCCTTTTGTATTAGACAAACATTCACTGACCCATATGGTTTTATGGAAACTGTTGTGTTTACAAGAATAAACTCATTTTCCCTTGAGCAGGTCTGCAGCTGGGCATTAACCTGTCCTTACCCAGCACAGCTCTTAGGGGGTATATGCCAAGTGGAAAATCAGCTTCCAGCAGGTGGTAACACAGAACCTCTCCAAGGGTAAGCCCTGCGGATTTTTCTTTTTTTGTCTTGTTGCAAATTCTACACTCCTTGACCCTATTTATGTTGAACTTATGAATCTTTCTGCCAGTTAACCAATAAAAACAAGCCTTACTTCCCATAAAGGTATCTTCATTTGCTTATGAGAAGTATATTTATTTCAACTTTAATTGAGATGCTGCAAGCTTTATACACTGCTCTGCTAGAAGCCCTATGTTAGAAGTACTTGAGTTTGTGCTTATATTGAGTTTTCAGCAATATTGACCTTGGACTATATGGGACTGTTTGTGGAAAATATTATGCACTCTAGAGATTTTTGATTTTTATTTATTCTTCAAGAGATTGATGGCAAATCAGCTGAAGATCAGCGTACAATAAAATTCAAACTGGAACTTGTTAAAAATAGTGTATTGATCCTTCCTAATTTCCTGCCTTTGGACAGACTTGGTTAAAGAAAAATAGAAGATGTAGAGGCATCATTTACCTAGATGATATTTCCATTTAACAGTCACTGAGGCAGACTTCTTTAGTGAGTGCCACTGGTTAACAATTTTTAGAAACTGAAATTCAGCAGGAATATTTTTTGTATTCCCTCATATCTCTCATATTTATTAAATCTGCTCATGGACAATTTACAGAAGTAATGCCATGAGCAAAACAAAAGCAGTCCATTTTTCAGATATTATCAGATTTCATTATAAAAATACATTGCCTGGAGATATAACTTTTTAACCAACACGTTTTTGGTTTATTCAGGTCCATTTTAGTACTCATTTTACATTAAGTCTTATATGCTTGTAACCTTTTATATTAGTAATCATTAGAAGTAGAAGAGAACATAATTTAAATACGTAAGTAGAACAGTACAGGAGAGATTGCAAAGTTCATTTTCTCTTGCAGGTTTTGGATAGAGATGGCAGCTTATGTGCATCCAGCCAAATTCTGATTCCATGACTCACAAGTAAACTAAAGCTGATTCCATGTACAAGAACTAGCTCATCATTTTTACTCATAGAAAACCTTACTGGCTTTTGTTCCTGTTTCTCCAGTTAAAAGAAAGTATCTCATTTATTTGTCTGAAGAACTAGCTGCTGTATTTTGAAACTAATCAGTAATATAGGAGTATTCTTGGAGTCAAGTTTCTGGTTTCTTGTTAAGAGACCTGAGGGGCCTGAGATAAAGAAAACCAATGAAAGTCTTCAAAGTTGAACCCAGTAACAGGCACTGATATTTATTTGTACTCTTATTCGAGCACTTCATGTTCACAACCATTTCCACATCAGCTGTTATAAGGTTGAATTTGAAGGCTGTCTGTATTTAATTGCAGAAAGAACAATAACCTATAGCCTGATCCAATACAGGTGACATTTGCCCTGTTCACTAGGGAGCATCTTTTTAGTGTTTGAAGGAGCAAGTGCCTACTGCACTAATTTAATGGCTGCTTTGGAATGAATTGGCAGATACAGTTCTGTCCACCCTGCCCTGGTACAGGAAAGAAAAAGAAATCGAAAGGGATTAACACAAAACACCGAGTACAGGGAATAACAAAAACATCTGGGTCTTTGTGAGGCTCTTGTGAAAGGGTCTGGTGCCCTAAAAACTGTGCTATAATGCTGCCTCTGCAAATGGTTGTAAATAGGTAAGCACTAAAAAAAAAAAAAATAAAAAATATTGCTTTCAAATTTCAATTTTCACTTGAAAAAAAGAGACTCCAAACAGCTTAAACTGAAAAACCAACCCAATCTTGTGGGTTTGGTTTTTGCTTTTTTTTTAAAATTTCAATACTTGCTTTCACATACTGGCACTTCAAAGGTCCTGGAGCAACAGACTGCATAATTTAACTTAAAGCAAGTTAAAAACAGTTGAAAGAACACCCAGTACTGCCTTCCCTTTTGAAGTCCAGGAATACTTTCTCTAGCTTTTTAAATTTATAGTTGCCTTACCACGGCCCTTGGGGATTCAGACTCTACACTCCTTGAATTGCTTGAAAAAGACTATTTCCTCAGTGGGGGCTGTGTACACTTAAAGTTGTGGTAAACATTGCACCAAGAGTCCACCTTTCAAGATAGCTCTAATTCTAATCAGAATATTGCATATTTTAAACCTGATTTTTTCCCCACTTCAGGTGTGGTCGTACCACTACTACAGAGATCACCTGAAAGCACATTAAAAGTCAGTGGAGTAACTCCTACTAAATTCACCAGGCTTTGAAATCAGTTTCTTCACATTGATTTCAAATGGAGCTGAAAAAGAACTTGTGTGGGCTTATGAAGTAGGAACTGAGGAAAAAAATACTGCATTTGCCCTTATTATGATAAATAAGGTCAACAAAATGAAAACTGCATCATTTTTACAGCCAATAGCTCAGACTGGACAGTGTCAGCAGAGATTTCCTTATTTCAAATTGAGGTCAACAATAAACATGCTTAGATGCCTGAAATTCTATGTCCCCAAAAATACATGCAAAGAAGAAATGGAGGTGAACTTCACTGTTCAGCTTTTCATCAGTACAGTATCTGAATGCGTTGCAAGAGGTGCAGGTCGTGATTATGAAGCAAGCCTTCTTGAGAACAAGCTTGGTAGGGCCCTGCAGTGTGAGTGGGGCTACTTGGAAAAATCCTGTCTCCTGGGAAGTGTTACGTGGATACACAGCATCCACTGAGAGGCAGGGAGATCACTGGAGTCAGACATACAAGGTACTAGGTCTGCCCACACCACTGTCTGAATTTTTGCTTCCCTCCAAGTGTGTTCTTCAACAGTAGCCCTCCAAGATCTCTTAACTGAGTGGCTCCAAACTTATTCTTGGGCTCCCTGTTTTCCAGACATTACCACCCTTACCTGCCTACAAACTTTCCCTTTGCAGTGGAGTGTCATTACCTGGAACTACCAAATTAAAAAAAGGGGCTATGTAACCACTGCATTTCCTGCCTGAGAGGGGTTTATCACTGTCAAGGAAGATGATGAAAACAGATGAAGGAGCCCCATCCTGAAAAACAGTTAAAACACCTCTTCTGTATTACAGTAATATGATCATTAAAGAGGGAAATACTCCTTGCTTACTGCTTTGAATCATGCAGAAGGTATCCCCCACCTATCCCCCTCCCACCCGTGAGGCTGGAGATTACAACACAGAGGACATGAGCTCAGCCAGGGTCCAGAGCTCAAACAGCATGCACTGTGAAGGATAGCAGTCCCCAATTATTCTGACTTTCCAGGCATGGAAAGATTTTGGAGAAGTGATCCAGTTCTGTCAGCAACTAGGCATGTTTTTCAAGACACCAGAAAATGTAGAAAAGCATAGTTTTTATTTTAACAAAGTGAAACAATCAAGGGATCTCACATTTCTTTATAATTCACAATTAGAATGTTAAATAAAAAGTGTTTTCATCACTCTGTTCTCAGTTGTAGGAGTAGCACAGCACAGTAAAAACTGGAAAATCAGAAAAGTTAGCATTTTTGCCTTTTCTAGAAATACCATGGAATGGTAAAGATTCAAGTGAAGCTAATATACTGGACTGACAATCTGTTTTCTTTTAAAAAATAGCCTGTTCAGTCTGTAAGAATAATCCCCAGAAACTTCTTTTGTGACAGAAAGATTATTATTGTTTCATCTTTATTTCTTTCTAGGAAGAGTCAATTCATCTGCAGCCAAAATTAGAGATGAAAAGCAATCTGTGTCTAAAGTATTAAGCCAAGTAAGGCAAACAGTGATTCTTAAAATGAAAGTGAACTTTCACAGAGTGTTGACTTTCAATGTCTTCAGTCAGACAGAACCCTAAAGACAAGTGGTTTTAATCCTATGGGGAAGGTGGGGAGCTCTGGGTAAGTAAAAGCCTTGAGGAGCAACAGCAGAGCTCTGGGGAAGCATCGGTCTCCTCAGACAAGAACCTGGTCCTGAGGGAGTCAACAAGATTCTACAAAGGCATAAACTTCTGCAGGCAGCCAAAAAAAAAAAATAAAAAAAATCACACAGTGTGTGCAATGAGCACACATATACAAAATTTAGTCTGTATAGAGAACTCATTAAAAAATAGTATTAGTCAACATCTTTGAAACAGGATCTTAGATGCCTAAAAACTTTTCCTGGGGTTTGCTTTCTTGTGTTTTCCTCAGAAGCATGTTTTTCCTTAGAAACAATTAATTCAAGAATACTTCCTCTAGTTTGTAAAATATTATACTGAAGTTTCCCCAGAATAAGGAGCATTATAGATTCAAAAAGTTCTATGTCTTCTAACTATGGTGCCCCATCCCCCCCCATGCTTTGCTAGTATTCAATTGCACACAAAAATATAAGGTTTATTTACCCAATTAGAAATTGTTCGGTAGTTAGGCATACATAGCCCATAAACAGTCCCCAGTGCTGGAGAAAGTTCAGTGGCAGATAGTATTAGGATACAGTTCAGTAGATATTGAAAAAAATTGAAAAAAGAAAAAAACCCCCAACAAACCAAACCAAAAAACAACCTATGTTCAGGCAGACTCATTGTAATGATTATAAAGCAGCCTTCACCTGGTTGGACACAGACTAAGGAATTCTGATTCTTAGCTACACACAGGGTCAAAAATGCAACAAGGCAAACTCATGGAAGGAAAATTCATTGAGAGCTACTGAACAGAAATGGTACCATGTAAGCCTTTCTAAGCTACAAATCACAGCAGAATAGTGAAGTATCACTATATGCTTGCCCTGTTCTGCTACTAGTTCTTAGGTATCTCCTTTAGGTTCCTCTTAGAGACCAGATAATAGACTCGGAATTACCTCAGGGCCGTCTTGGTATGGCCATTCTTACGTTTCACCATTTCTCATGTAATGCAAATTAATACATGAAAACAGTATGTTCTTCATTTCTAAATTGAAAAGAACCTTTTCATCAGCAGATAGTTGTGCAAATTAATCAATTTTGCTAGTAAAGCACTAACAAGCTCTTTGGTATTATTCACATGACTACCGCCTAAGGTGAATAATTGTGGAATTGGGCCATCTGCCAGCTGAGAAATTCTGTCACTTTTACTTTCACTGACTATTACTTTACTTTGCAAGTTGACCTGTAATGAGATTCTGATGGGGATAGATAGAAGCTTTTCAGCCAACATAATTCAATGATGAAAAATGATGGGTATGAAATCTTTTTCATCTCATTCTCCTGCTTTTTCCACTGCATCCTTGTAGTTTCATTTAAGATATAGATAAAGATTATATTGTAATTTAGGGTAAGAACAAGAAAAAAATATTACTATCTGAGCAGTAAGACTTGAGGCACTCATTAACATGAGAAGATTCTCCTCCAAGCTTTTCCCAAAATGCATTTTCTGAAAGGGTGTTGTATTCCATTGCCCAGAGCGTCACACAATCCCCTTAACACACCCAAAGTCCTACTTGCCACCACTGCCCACTGCACAGAGTAGAAGCAAACACAGCGAGACTCAGGGACTTGTCAGAGCAGATCATTTGTTGGTTGCTGCCCCCTCTGTTCCTGCTCAAGGTCTGGTGGATCTCAAGGTACCCCAACAACTGGCACGGATCAGGATGAGCAGTGCTGGATGAGCAGTGCCAGATTAGCTCAGCACGTACTTCATGATAGCAGGGAGCCATCTGGAAAGCAGCCTGACACCACCATTGCTTTCCTAAGGCACAGCTGACAAAGGCCAGCTCCATATTTATTGTCAAGGTGGTTTAAAACTGGGGAAGGAGATTAGTTTTCAGTCCTACCAAAATGTTAAATAATTCAGAGGAGAAATGTGATTATCAGCAAAGAGGCCAATTTCTAAACCATTACCAAGCTATAGAAGAAGTTGACTTTGAGATGAACTGAGGTGAAAATTTTTGCCAGGTAATTTATTTCCAGTTCTCTTCCAAAGCCTAAAATAATTATACACACAAATCAGAAAATTCTATTTCCATGGATCTGAAAACCACAAATTCTATCCTTCTTCTCATTGTGTAAGAAGAGATGCTCCACATATCATAACACATAGCAGCAGGTGATCCATCAGGTCTCAGAAAGCCTCTTCCACGATTAGTGGCTTTTACTTGCTTTGCTGGGGTAGTGGCCTGGGCACCGTTTTTCCTGGGCAATGTTCTCACTACAAGAAGGTGTCTAGCATAAGGAATCATATACCATTTTCCTTAGAAATTAGATTCCAAAAAGCACAGTAAAAACAAGTGCAAGAAATGAACACAGCTGGTAAGAGGAAACAGGCAAGAGATTATGGAACCAAGCTTATTCAGGTACAGTTTTCTGGAAATACGAATACAGGCAGTAGAGCAATGAAGGTCTGAATATTTCAATAAATAATCATGCAAACAAGATCTACAACTGCCTGGTTGACAACTGGGTAATTATGAGCTTTTTGCTTCTAAGCAAAGTCAGATCTCCAGAAAAAAACCAGAGTATTACGGCAGCGTGGCCTTTTGTAGGAGGAGAAAAACATAAGAAAGGTTTGGGGAGAAGATCAATTTTTATTTTTTATTTTTTAAGATAGATAGATCAATCATTGGGTCTCTTGTTTATTTCAAGGTAGCTCTAATGTTCCATTCTTTGTCCAAAAGGAATCTTTGGGCTGGCTGCCTCTATGTCTGTTCATCCTCAGCTCTGCCAAAAGTTAGTTTTGAGCTGCAAGCAATTGACCACAGAGGAATAGGCTATCAAATAATTGATTTCTCAGAGCTTGTATGGCCTCAAACAGGTTTAGAGAGTGCTGAAGCAAGACAGAGTTTAAGGCTGTCTCTAATTCTGCAGCTCGTCAAGATGAGAGACAGCTTTATGGGCATTTCCAAACGTGTGGCTCTGCAAGCAGACAAACGTGTGGGGACTCAGAGCTGAAGCCTTGAAGATCGTGCTCAGTACAGTCATTCTCCACCTCTGCTCGCACAGCTTTTGTGGTCTGGGAATTTCCTACTACCTTTCAAAACTGAATAAGCAGCAGGATTTCCCTACAACCTCATTGCTTTAATAACAAGAGTCTGATTTTTTTAAACACCAATACAAAACACACTGTCATTCTGTCTCCAAGACCAATTAGTTCTGTGACCAATACCCATTGTTCGCAGGAAAATGTGACAGAGACAGTTCTAAAAATTTCTCAGTGAAGGAAAAAAAAATATAGATTTCCTGACAAAGTAACTGTTTCAAAATTTACCAGTTGGTTTAGTGAAGTCCTTCAAGTTGCTTAATTAAAAGCTCTGTGGCTTAGTTTTCTTAAAACAAAACAAAGCAAACACAAGAAAGGAGGAAAAAAAAACCCACACACACAAAACCCCCCCGGCAAACCAAAAAAACCCCAAATAAAAACCCCACTACCAGCACAATGCTGCAAATGTTATTACACTTGGTAGCAACACTGTTAGAGGATACTTTGCCAGTACTGGCACCAATGACCTAAAGGTACATTTGCTCTTAAGTTTGCTTTGCTATTCTGCACACCAGAATAATGCTAAAGATTGACCTAAGGAAGCATTTCTTTGTCTATTGCTCAGGGGCATTTCAGAGTATCTCAGTATGTCTAGGCTCTTTTTCAGCTATTAATGATTTCAGTAAAATGTGGAAAAATCTGCAAAAGCTCAAGGCTCTTGTGATTGATAGAAATTTTGTTAATGTATGAATTAACTATACATGTGGTTTTTAAATTCAATTTAAGCCTGAAAATCTAACCTCGGGGGTTTGAAATAATGGGACATTAACTTCACTGCCTTTTACAAACTACCATGAAACATAAGTAAATGACAAAGATGAATAAAATCAGAATGATAAATGTTTTATAGTCGGTATTTTTTTAAAATAATGTTATTGCCATTGAAAACCTAAGTGAAATGAATTCGGTCATTTCAGCTCAGTCCCTGGTGGACAATAGTCCACATTTCAAAAGCATCACACATAATTTGGCAAAATTGGCAGCTTTGGCTCAGATGTGGCTTAGGGCTGAGTAAGCATGCAATTCCCCTAGTGAGAGTGCCCCTTTCCTTCAGGGTTAAGGTCAATGGCTAGTCACTGTGGGGTAGAAGGGTTGATATTGTCTGCTTGTATTCATCTCAACTACGGGCGCAGAATTTCAGCTGCTGGTGATGCACAGCCTTCCTGTGCCAGCAAATATATTATACTCTTCCCTTAAATATACATGCACCTTCCCTCTCTTCCACTCTCCCAGATAAAACATGCGCTTTCCCTTTCCAGGACAGACAACCCTTCAGTCAGTTTTACAATCCTTGTCTTCCCCCTCCTCCCCTTCCCATCCCACAGTAATATTTCACCTTATACTAGATTTAAAAGATTGCCCATTCTTGACCCAGAATACAGCTGGGCAATATACTAGTTTAATGGCAGGAAAACAGGGGCATCAATGGAAATTATAGAAAATCAAATTGAACAGATGTCAGGAAGCACATCAGGCATTGTAAATGTGAGGGATGCCCATCAGACAAGGTTATGGAGGTGAAAAAACAGAACACGTAAAAAAAGCAGAGCAAAAACAAGAACACCAGCCCTCCCCCAGCTGCCAGTGACATGCTTTAACTGATGCATTGGGAAGGTTATTCTGTGCCACCCTTGCAAGTTACGATGGAATCTACTGGATTGTGTGATTATGAAATAAGACAAACATTGCAATAACATACTAATGTCACATGAAATAATTTCAAAAAACCCTTAGTCTCGTTAAAAAGTTAGTGGAGATTTATATTCAGCCCTGAAAGTATTGAGGCATCCTTTGATTTCACAGCAATTTTGTACTGATTTTAACCTACAAAGGACAGATTTTTTTTTTAAAAGTTATTCAGACATTTAACACTGTGCATTGTGCCCACTGGGATTTTTAAGAAAGCTTAGACATGTAATTCTTATTAGTGACAGTTTTGAAATGCCCACTGTCATGTCATCAACATTCTTGGCACTTAAATAACTTCACAGACTTGGCTCAAACTGAAGATTTTTCTGCCTTTATTGCTGCATCTAAGGAAAATTGTAGAATCAGATTCAAATACTGGCAAGACACATGAACTCCTGCTTTCCTTCCAGTGAGGCAACTCCATTCACTGAAATGGGAGAACACTAGGACAAGTTTAGCTTTATCTTACTCAGTCAAATTTACTGGAATAGTAGTCAGTTTAGATTTTGAAAAAGAACAAGTAGATCTTACCCTATATTTTGAGACAACAGATGTCTCACTGAAAGTAATGTTTGAGTCACAAGGTGTTTTTTTCATAAGGTTGCCAAATCACATATTGCATGATTTTTCTATAAATCCTTTTTATGCTTTCTAAAAATGCAACGCATACAAGAATATTTTGTTCAGCCTGTGTTAAGAACTGTATTAATACACATATATGACAGACAAATGATTTAAAAGTTGCTTTAACAAGAAACAATATCTTGGCCAAGCAGCTTTAAAAACATTATCCTGTTTATTCAGATATTTGCTTCAAAATAAATAAATAAAATTTATAAGATTTCCTTACTTTGTGCCCAGCTATTAAAACCTGGGAACAAGCTGTTCCCCTAACAGCAGGCCATTAGGGAACTGGAGAGTCAGCATGCCACCCACTTGAGCCTCAGGGTGATCAGCTGCAAGGCAGGTAGACACTGAGGACTGGTGTCCCTGACAAGCTGAGAGCAACCACAGCCAGGGCAAACCTCTGCCTGCACAGGCCAGGGTTGTCTAAAGAGATCCAAAAGATCTACGCTTGTTTTAGACCATAAATCTGTACCTGAAGTCACTGGCATACAGCTACCTGTCACTTGCAATGAAGTTCAAGCACAGCAGTTTGGAAAGGTCCCGTGGCACCAGGCACAGAATCACACAGGCTGAAAGCAACACTACTTATCTATCTGCACTTAAAGCCACATAAATTATACTTCTGCCTGAAAAAGTGTCCCCTATTATCATCAAACACTCAGACTACTCTTGTGAAAAGGCATTTTAGTTTCTTCACATACTGAGCAGCGCTGTGTCCGTACTACTCATCCTCCCTGCACACGGTCAGCTGCCCTTGGCTGGGACTCAGACAGTTTTAACTGACAACAGTACAACAAAATATGTGCTTTGCTAGTTTCAGATGTTTCAGAGTAATGAGACACAGAAAATTAAAGGCAAAATAACACCAGAAAATTTGGCCAGCAGGATCCAAATCCAACAGTTTTCAACTTTTCTTTGGAATAACTAATAAAGGTTTCCCTTAATTGAAGATGTAAAGTCAAGTAATGTATAACTCAGACCTCAGTAGGAAGTGATGGTGCAGAGAAGATTAAGTGCACTAAATTATCTCAGAACATTTCCCCTTCCACCTGCTTGCAGCCAAAACTAGCTTCTTGCTAGAAACGAGACTTGCCCAAATCAGGTTGCCTGACAGATGTCATCTCATAGACCAGCATGAAGAAGTGTTCTCAAGAACCCAACTTTTTCTCCCCATCAAGTTAAAAAATCTGCAAAAATATCTGTTTAGTGTCACAAGGTTGAATGTTTCTATGAAACCACCTTGCCCATCATTTTGTTCATTACTTCCAGTTCTTAATTGTTTGGACCAAGTCAGGCCAGCTCATCTTTAATTGGAATAAAGAGTTAATCTTTTATACAAAGGACCCAGCTGAGTCTTTGTATGTGTTTGAATGTGTAAAGGGCTTTTGGCAGTTTAGAGTGTGTGTGGTGTTAGCGGGATTTAGCTCATTAGCAAACCACAAAGGCTCTGCTGACACTGTACTCTGGATAAAATACATGAGGCCAACCTACACCCTGTGGACATGTACAGCATAACTACATAATAAACAGGCATTTATTAATAATTTTATCTGTCACACATGTAGAAGGAGAGGGTGAGAAGTCAAAAGCTGTCATATGTTGCAACTAAGGAGGCATAATTAAAATGATAAGTGTCATGTGATTATAACCCTTGAAGAATTAATCTAGCATGAAACAACAATGGTATAAATACAACAGCATATGTTCCAAAAATTAATTTCACATAATAGGCAGCTGATGTAAGCACTTAGACCCAATTATGTATGGTCATACAATAGCAGCTGATGCATGGAAAATCCCTTCTATAGTGTATACTAGAATAATCCCATTATAAATGAATGAATGGAAAGACTCCTTTAAAGTCTCTGCACCACTGTGTATTTACAGACAAAGCAGAATTTATGGAAATATTATGTATCTTTAACTTCTCTAATTGTTTTCAAGATTTAACTTTTCAAAACAGACATTTCTTCCCGGTATCTCAGACCATTAGCTGTTCTGCAGAAGCAGGGTTTGTCGTGACAGCAGTTACAACTTACAGATTTGTTTAACCTAAATTTTAAATAATTTAAGCTAATTATTTAATTTCATAATTTCTGCTTTACTCAAATTAGGCTTGATTCCTAATATTGTTCTATCCAATCCTCACCCTGAAGTTAAACACAGCATAATATTGCAAACTGTGGAGGTCAGAATTGAGGAGATTAACAATCAGTGAATGTTATGGGATAAATCTTGAATGCTTTGGCTGTACTTAATACTAACATTTGCTTTAATACTCTAATTTTTTTCTCATAGTGGAAGTGTGAATGGTTTATACATAAATTAAGCATGTTTGTGTTTCAGTTTACTCTGATCATGTGCACATGAGCTTTGCTCTGTTTGTCTGTTGACCTCACCTCTGGTTGCGTGCAATGCAACGTCGCATCCCAAGTTTCAGCTTGAAAGCACAATGTGCATCCAAAGTTTTAAGCCTGGAAGCACTGAGAAGAGTTCAGATGCATACAGATTACCTCCTGACAGTGACAGAAATAAACTTATTCTAGAGAGAAACTGAATTTATCAATTAAGTTTTGGCCCGGAAATCACTTTGGGTGATTGTAAGGTCAATCAGAATGACCCACCATATGTTTCAATAGCCTTCTGTTCTCTTCCAAATTGCACAACTTTTAGTTATGAAGCTGTGAACATATCTACTTCTACCACCAACCAATGACACTTCATCTGTTTCTGCTTAGAAAAAGCTAGGAGCAAATTACACTCACTGTGTCTCTAGAGTCATATATTAAACAAGAGAAAAAACAATGGAAGTATTATAGCACTGTGACAAGTAAACAATGTTATCTGCTCCCTGGAATTAATGTTGAACTGTAAAGAAACTCTTCTGGGTGCCATGCTAGGCAAAAAAACTCAACTCAGAGGTAAAAACAGACATGGAATTATCCATTCAGCTGACCACATAGAACTGTATCTGACAAATAATAAAAAAAAGACATTTAATGAACAAAGTCTTCAGCAGAGAGAAAAAATGTACAGCGTGTCTCCAAAACTTCATTTGCAGTGTATGCTTGTAGTTGTTTTTACTTGGGTATATATTTTATTCTTTCAGTGTGCTGAAGAATGAGAATGAATGCATACAGCTCATTAAGCTGATTATTAACACAGTTCTTACGGACTAAAGACACATCTGGACTTTAAATAGAAACAGCAAGAGCTGGACAAGATTAACAGCAAACAATATTCTTTTAGTAGAGAAACTCAATGACAGAACCACAGGTCCTTTTTGGAAAAGTAAATAAAGTGTTATCTCTCTGGAGAACACAATGTTTTGTTGGCATCTAATGAATTTCCAGGTGGAAGCTGCAGCCAGGACCCAGGTGTGCTTTCACCTGTTACTTAAGGAGAGCAAACCCTATAAGTTTCACAAGGAGGAAGCAATAGACTTTGCACTAAGAGGGAGCTCTACACCACAGGGTGACTTTCTAACTTAGTGACTGGTGGATTGAGAGGGAAATCAACAAAAGGGGAAAAAAACCCCAAACAAAATACCACATCTTTTTTGTTTGTTTTTCCAAAACATGATACATTTCCTGTAAGTCAGGAAAAGAAACAAATATTAAGGGGAAATAATAACTCTTGAAAGAAAAACAGAATTAGAGAAGGCCAAACACTAATTGTTTACCTGGAATAAGGAAAGGAGAGCTTCTGTTTAAAGTTAATGCATTTACCCAGATTTTGAAATTCCACTTGACATTTAATTCCAGCCACTTGTAAACTATTGATTAAATTAAGGTTCTGAAAACACTGACACGGGCAAACGACAAAATACTACTTTAAGAGACTACTAGTCACAAAACCAACCTTGCTTCCTGAAGGCAACCTCTAGCACTACATTCTCTTGGGAAAACACCCCACAAACAATACTTGCTTCCATTATAGAAGTGCTCCAACATACGGCTTCTGACAAACTGTGCAAGCTACTCCAAGGCAAAAAGCCACACAAGGTCTGTACCCCAAGACAAGGTGTTCACAAGAATGGCCATTTAAGACTTCACTTCAGTGCAGGGCAGGCTAGACAACCCCCCACCCCACACACCCAGTAGATTACTGGGCTCTGCGACCTCCAAAAAGATGAGATGAGCCAGTGGATTGGTCTGATATACACCAACTTGATTGGCCCTATGGGGATCCGTTCTGACAGGAAGGGATTATTGGACTTTCCTTAGTCCTTTCTGCTCCTGGACATGCCTTAAAAGAGCAAACCTCTACAAGGATGCACATACCAATAGAGCTTTGGGTCCATGAACTTCTCTTTACACAGGAATAGTAAGTGCCCACGAATGGGTCAAGAAAATTCACGTCAGCCAAGGATGCATCTAAACTACTTCAATCTTCAGCTAATTTTATTTCAATAGACACAAAAGAGCTCATTACAAAAGGGCAAAGGGAGTTTTCCCTGTTCTCCCCTGCCCTGCTCAGGATTTGATGCATGTGATGGCACACTACGTGGCTGTGTGTGCGTGGTGTGCACAAGTGACCTGGCAACGGGTTTGGTCATTTAGTGCTTCAGCTACAAAGTTAAGGAGAAGCTGCATACAGGTATTCCCAAAAGAAATCTTATTTTTATCAAACAAGGCCATACATTTGGGCATGGAACTCATACCAGCTGTACCTAAGCGAATGTTATTAAGAAAGGAAATAACGAATTGAGAAGTATTTGAAGTTCTGACCTTTCACCCCCAGCACCATGATTCAAGCTAACCCTGAAGACCTGACTATGATCTATCAATGATTTCTGGTTTAGATCCACAATAGTTAATTTGTTTCACGCTGGGAGAAGTTGCTTGATATGGTTTAAAAACTAGACTATTAGTAACGGCACATTAGCTATTTGTGCAAAATCATGCACACAAGCTCATGTTAAGCACTGAATAAAATAGCAGCATATACAAGATTCTGGAAACACTGAGCTGAAAAACAGCTATGAGTTTTGAGAATAGTAGTTAGGTTAAATTCTTTTTTCTCTCAGTAGAGAAGTCCTGAGTGAATGAGCAACAAAGTATTACTGGAGTTCATGCCATTAAAATTAAAGTACTATCTGATGAATTTACAAGTAGTGGACACTTCAAAGGCCACTTTATTACATCTTTCAAAAATATTGCTCTATTAGAGATGGATTTCATCAGTTAGAAGGGTGACATTACTCAGTATTAATGAAATATAGCAGAACACCTGAGGATGTACATATCTAATTTTAAATGAAATAATTTTTTATGTTTTCATGGATAATAAAGAACATTCCCTCTGAGTGGAGAAAAATGCTAAGAAGCCAGAGGTTATAGGAGGATCATTTAACGATGTTATAAAATCCTGGCAACGCCAAAGTGGCAATAAGTAATACATGTTCCCTTCTTAATAATTGTGGAAAGGCTACACACCAGGGCTTTTTCATCCAGTTCACTTGATGTCCGTTTAAAAGGAACAAATTTTCTTCCTTGCTTTTCCTCCAATTTTGGTGTTAAGTATTTTTTTTATTTGTCTATGCCATACAAACTTCACAAATTATCTAAATAAGTAAACAAGATGAAGGGATAATGTTTTATCAGCAGCTTTCCTACTCTTAACTGTTGTTTAAGAAAAATCTTGAGATAAAAAGGAAAGGTTATTACACTTGGACAACCTTAATTCTTCAGGGAAAGATGCACAGTTTAATAAAAGCAGTCAACCATCTGCTGCTCCTGAGGTCTGCATGCAGATGGAGCAGCCTTGCAATTGTGCCAGCTCAGAGACAGCAGATATCCCTTCTAGGGCTGTGAAAAAAACCCTGCCAGGACTTAATCCTTTCTCACCAGCAGCACGGGCTCAAGGAGCAGTGGGACTCTGGGTTCCACTGCTGTGAAACCCTAATGTTCACTTCACAAATGTGGCTGCATCCAGGCTGTAATATCATATTTTAAAGGATAGAATAAATTGGATTTTATTTTAAAAGCCATGAATTTAAAGAAAAGTTCACAGATTAAGGGTTCTTATTGCATTCTTAAGTTCAGCAAGTAACTGTCCACACAGTACACAGCAAAGAGCATGACAGTTGGAGATGGAATGTTATAGGAGACATGTACTGGTTTTCCTACAATTTTATGGGTTGTTACACGGAAAGGAAGTGGCAGGTTAGAAACCCAAACATGGATATACAGGCACAGATCTTTACACTGTGAAGAGATATGGACATACTGGAGATCATCCAACAAAGGGTCATGAAGATGATTGAGGGATTGAGATGATAGGATCTCTTCTATAAGGAAGGGCTGAGACATCTGGGGTTGTTTAGCCTAAAGAAGAGAAGGTTCAGAGGAGGATCTTATCAATGTGTATAAATACCAGAAGGGACCGTGCAAACAAGACTGAGCCAGGCTATTTCCAGTGGTGCCCAGTGATGGGACAAGAGGCAATGGATACAAATGGAAATACAGGAGGTTCTGTATGAATATCAGAAAACACTTTTACTGCAAGAGTGACCAAACACTGGCACAGATTGCCCAGGGAGGTTATGGAATCTCCATTCATGGAGATATTTCAAAGCCACCTGGACATCATCCTGGGAAACTGGCTCTAGGTGGCCCTGCCTGAGCAGCATGATTGAACAAGATGACCTCCAGAGGTCTCTTCCAACCGGAACCATTCTAGGATTCTAAAATTAATAAAGCCTGCTTAACAATTTGATATAAGTTTATATTCATCAGGAATTGAGTTCTCAGGAACAGAATCTTACAGACTGGATCACAGATTAAGAAATTGCTTATCCTATGAGGCACTGCAAGTTTACTCGTGCAACCTCCCAGAGCTTTTTGATACCAACATTTACAACCTGAGTACATACAGCAAAGAGATCGTGCAGACTCTGTAGACCAAGAGTAGAAAAAGGTTTAACTGTGGTTTTCCTGAAAGCTCACAGCAGGAGTCAGTATGTACTTCTGAGAACAGAAGAGCTAAGGGTGGCAGCACTGCTGTTTCCCTTCCAACAGATTTCCTACTGTTGGAAACATTTTTTCTTCAGGTTTATACACAGTGTCAACTCTACAAGCGTATCAGCTGAAATGACCAGTGCAGTGGGGGAAAGTGGAGCCAAGTCTGTCCCTTTGCTTAGGGAGCTGTCCTAAGCATCATCGGCAGTCCCTCAGTCGGGGATGCTAAGGGAGCAAGAAGAAATTTTCTGTTTTCTTTCACCTTCGTATCAGCACAAATTACTCTGTGCACTGTGTCGTTCAAAGACAAAGCAACTCAGGAGTTTCAGACTTCTGTGGACAACTCGTAGGAAAGGGGAGAAAAAAAGTTAGTCATAAATTTTTTTTATACTAACATCCAATAACAATCACCATAACAATGCAGACTTTAGAGCTGATTTGACTGAGGTAACAATAAAAACCTGTGATAATCGAACTGGTGATTTTCTGAGGCTTGCTCTAACCCTTGCAGGTGTTTTGTAAAGAGGATTAGGAATTACCTACTGCATTCTCACTTGCTGTTTGAAACAAAAAGGCATAAGTGAACCTCCCATTTCAAAGTCCAGATGCCAACATGAAATGTCACACTCACAGGGCAACAGATTAAAAACCAATTGTTGAATACAACGCCAAGCAGAAACAAAGTTATCTTTCAACATTGGGACAAAAATTGTGAGCCTAAGCACTCAAGGAGTAGCAAGCACAAGGTTCCAGGAGTAACAGAGGTTAGTGAAAGAGTTGCAAGTGTTTCCCCAAACCCTTGGCAAAGCACTGAAGAGCATCTTCCTTTAGATTTGGAAAAGGAGTAAATAAAATCTCTATTCATTCTGTGCTGTTGCTCTATGAAGTGCAGATGATTACCATTGCCTCCTGTAGACCAGAGCGATATGAACTTCATCTGACATTCTGAGATAGTTTAAGTCAATATTATCATTGAATGGGACCCATTGATCAACCAAGTGAAGCAGCAAAAAAATGGATTCCAGCGTGAGGAAAAATTCACTTGGGAAACTGCAAGCCTGGCTTGACAAAGCTAAATTCTTTGTGCATTGACTGAGTTAAAACTGCAGCCTGCACAGGCAACTCTAGGCAATTACAGCCTGGATTTAGGAGCAGGCTGCAGTTAAAATAGCTTTCTGACCAAGATTTCACTTAGTGAGGTCAGTAGTTGAAGCTTGACCTGGTTTCAGTGGACAGAGCCAATAATATGGTTTGATATAGTTATGTGGTCAGCCAAAACACTACTTAATTACAGCCTCACCAGAAGCTTGACTATCTAATGAGAGGTTGGTTGTAGCATTACTGTTTCCCTAATTTCTCTTCCTTTTTCGTTTGTCACACTTTAGCAGAGAAGAAAAATAGATTAGAAGTAAGGAAGGGAAAGGGAGTGAAGCAAAGGATGGAACTGCATCCCAGCTGGTCCAGAGAGCTCACAGTGCTAGAAGTATCTTCTAAACCAAAAGCTGCTCTTTGTACTGACTGCCTAGATCTGCCTCACAGACAACACTGTAAAGCTTTTTATAATGCCTTTCCGGTACACAGATGGTTTGTTCCTTGAAGCAGCAGGGAAACAGGTCCATAATAAATCACACATGGCTCCCTTAAGGTGAGTATGTGCTAAGTATGGTGAACTAGGGCTGTATTCTGGATAATGGTAGCGAGCCAGGAAACAGAAATAATGGTTACATAGCTCAAATTAATGCATCCCTTTTTGTAATCAAAAGTGCACTATGATAATTCATCAGAAACGTAGATATTTCTTTTTATTGTTTTCCTGCTGCAACTATAAAGATGACTACTATTGTCCAAAGGCTGTTCTCAGGTATAGCTATTTATTCATATCTCACTGAAAAACATTGTAGGCCCTTTCTTATCAGTTAATCAAAAGGGCTTTTGTAAATCTCCTGTAATTTTATCCCCAACTGAAAAAAACAAGTGTTCTATTTTCAGCTTTCATTTGACTCCACTGAACAGCAGAGGGAGATTTCAAGCATTATCAATACTGTAGGTCCCTGGCTATAACAAATTACAACCAAGAAAACTGTTTTTATACAACAGGTACTGGACAAGGTGTTTTTTCCATTTTGGATTGGTTGTTTTCATTACCATAGGATCTAGGCAGCTTTCATTAATACATTGAGTAACATTACTAACTTGCCACATGCAGTTGGGTCCTCTGAGCATCTCCCAGGAGAAAATTGTGCATTCAACATGTGCATACAACAAGAGTTTTTTTTGTTGTTCATTATTGACTCCCTTTACCAAGATGGTAACAATAATTTATTAGCCTGAAATTTGAAATACTCATAATAAAGGGTTTACATCACATTATAATCTCAGGTTTAGAAACAGGTAGAAAATCCAATGACACATCTTAGGCTCATCCTTAGATGTTTCTTGTACTGCAATAATTGCAGTAACAATCTCTGCAGAGAGGAGAACCCATTATTCACATTTACAGGCTATTTAAACATTGTCAGCATTAGATAAATGACAGCCTATGCTCGCTGCTGTACATGAGCCCCAACCCTGCACAAGGGGCCCAAGTCTCACAGTCCTACTCGACTTCAAGTCAAAGCACTGCTGCCCTGACTTAATCCAGAAAAATATTCAGAACATACATTTCAGTTTTGGGCACTTTATTCAAATCTGAAGGCAACTAGTGACAGAAACACCCTAGAAGATTGATACGGTTTGAAGCATGTTATGTATGACTTTGCTGTTCAACTTGCAAGTAATTTGTAAAGCGAGTCTGTCCTGACTATGAAACATTGTATCAGTGTGATTGGAATCAATAGTTCCTGCACTGTCATTTGTCACATATTTACAAGCCTGAAAAATAGTTCATTTTGTCCTGATCCTATAACTCAAAAGATTGAATCAGAACCCTGGAGGGATCTTTGAGTGCGACACATTCATTACTGGTCACTAGTCTTTGGTGACGCTACGATCACCAGGGCAGCAGGAAGGGTACACGACTTAGAATTAAAACAGGGATAGACCTGCTTGTGTTATCTGCTCCAGTATATTAAAAACTTGTTGATTCAGTTGCATCTGCATTGTTTTATTATACTTAACTTAAAAAACCAAACTTATTTGTATTGTCATTTGCTTTTCAGTTCTAATTTCCCTTTTTAGAGGAGCTTTCAGAATTTTTGCCTCAGCTTTTCAACATATTCCAGCTACTGCAAAAGTTTTAAGGAACAAACCGGAGCCATGGAATAGTCAAACTCATTTACATTTTCTCTTTAAGCTTCCTTTGCACCCTTCAAATTAGCTTTTATGATAAAAAAAATTTAATTTAATTTAACATTCTTTCTTGAAAGATTTTTACTGCATGCTATACATCTCCCCCTAATGCTGTACTCTGAAAGCTTGGCCCAGCATCTGGACTTCCCCTTAAGTCTCAAAGGCTAAAGATCATTTACAGCCTTATAACAGTCTGTGGTCCAAGTTAGCAGTTCATTGCCACGAGGTAACACTTTCCCATAGGAAGAACCTCAGACTCACTTTCATGTTCCATCTCTGTGTTCTGTGAACTGCCAGGATCTCTACGCTAACTCTAAACAGACAGCAGAGACATCCTATACCAACCTTAGGTTAAAAAGCGAAGCCTGATAGCTTCTGGGATGTCCTGTCCATCTCCTGCTGCTCAGCCTGCTCTGCCCTCTTCCAGCCCCCAGAACAGGAGGGATCAGTTAATGGTGCCCCTTACAGAAGGCACTGCTTCCCACATTTATACAGCTAAACCAGCTTCCAGGGAGCAGGACTCCATTCCCCCCCTTCTTTCTCACTTTATATATTTGGCAAAGTATTGTTTATTAGGCAAAAATGCCCTTAGCACGGTCAATAATGTGAATATCAAGGTTATGAAAGCAAGAAAGGCACTACTGAGAGCCTGTGCTCAGTCACTGGATACACATATGATCTGCAAACACGCATATGGCCTAGGGTGAAAACACTTCACTGTTATGTAGTTTCCTGGTAAATCACATTTTCTGGTAAAATGGTGATTTTAAAACATTCAATCAGATTTAGTGACTTGAGCATAATGCAGCAAGCCAAAGTGTCACCTCTACCTAGAAAAAACGCAGAGTATTACCTCTTGAGTCAAATCTAAAATAAGAGTCCAATTCTTTGTATCAACAAAGAACTCAGTCACCATTTCAGGAAGAAGTTCCCTTGAAACTACTATCTCTGCAAATTAACAAAACCATCAGAGTCACTTTTCATGATATGTAGCTTAAGACTGTATAAGAACCTCAGTTACAGTAATTCTGTTTCTCAGATGTGAGAGGCATGAGAAGAGGCAATATCTGAAGAGGGTGGATTA
Organism: Cephalopterus ornatus; assembly: GCA_013396775.1. NCBI lineage: Eukaryota > Metazoa > Chordata > Aves > Passeriformes > Cotingidae > Cephalopterus > Cephalopterus ornatus. Next base: position 85,127 of record VZRE01001861.1, read on the forward strand.
ATAGAACCTAAAATATAATTTCAGTAGAAAAAGAAAAGATTAACCAAAAATACAATTTCAGGAAAATATTGCTTCACTTCTGACTCATAACTGACCATCTTCAAAAATGAAGCAACATTTCCAATGGCATCTCAGGAGAAAAAAACCCTCTGATCAGAACTGTGAACCAGGACTCCCTGGGCAGACACTGCTGTGGCCCTGCTCAAATTAGGTTATACCAGGGCAAAAAACAGCCCTTTATTTTTCTGGCTCTGACTGTCAAAATACATTTAAACATTACCTGAAAAAGGTTTGTGAATTCAGTTGTAACAATCACCTTGGTTTTCAACCTTTATTTGTTGTAATCAAAGGGTACATAAGGCTGTATAACATTTTTTACAGTATTCTATATCCCTGCAGTAGTATTTTGAGTCCAAAAAGGAAAAAAGTAAGCAGAAGTTTACACATGAAAGCTACAAGCGGATGGCACCTTTGACTACTGCCACAAATTTTATTCACTTTGCATTTTCACAGATATAAAAAGACTCTTTTGGGATGGTGGGGGCACTGAGTAAATATAAAGGAGTCAAAAGTCATGCTTACAACTAAGGAAAGAGCAGGAAGAAGCCAGTGCAATACCTGGACCCTTATGAAGTAGGGCAGACTATCCAGACTTGGAATGGAGAAAAAGAAACCATCATGGAAACAGTGTTTGCCATTTTACTCCACTTTCCCTCCCATGAAGACAGAGAGGGTGGTCCCACCTTTCCTCCTACCTCAGCATTTCACCCTGCCTGGGCAGGGTTTGTTCTTTCCCGAGATATCATCCAAAAGCCCAGATCTTATTGCATCTCCAGCCCTGCCATGGGGCTTCCCCCTTTCCCCTTCCCAGCAACATTGCCCACCCAGTGCCAGCACTGCACTGGCACCGGTCCCTTCCCACTTCCTTCCCAACACTTAGCAGCTCACTGCTTGCAGCTGCCTCTTCTCTCACCTTTCACAGCTGGTAACTCCAGGCTTAGTGGGTAGTAGACAAAATTCCTCTTGCCACATGTCCTCTCTCTCTCTCCTTTGCTTTATTTCAGGCTTTTTATCTCCAAGCACATGTTCTCACCCATCCCCCTGCCCCCAAGCTTCTGAAACTCTTTTTTACAGGCCCTTCTATTTCTTGTTGGATATCAGACATACTCCTCTTAGCATCTCCCCCATACCCCAGGGCCAACTGTACAGTTTAGCTTTCTCCTTTTGCTTTCTCCAGAAGTGATAGACCAGGTCCCAGAAAAAAGGCAAGATGACTGTTATCAAATACTGTAAGAGTTTGTAGATGCTAAGATGCTTCTAGCTCAATAGGTAAAAGAGCCATTTTCAAACACAGAAATCCTTGTATTTCCACTAATTCTGTAAAGCTTCTGCCAAACCTTTATATTTTACGTTGACAACAATGATATCCTCGAAACCCCATTATGTCCACATTATAAATTCTTTCTCTTACAGCTGTAGTAAGAACGGAGTGCCAGGATAAGGTCTCTTTTTTATGTATAAACCAGAATGACCCAGGTTTCCCTTTCAAGTCTGACTTAGGCAGTCTTAGGCAAACAGGTAATACCTGCAGGCCACAGAGTGCTTCTTAATACTGTGCAACCAGTTCCAGACGTATAATGAACAAATCCAGAGCTAATAGGTCACAGAAAGAGAAGAGTATAAATTAAAGGTATTTAAAGAGCTGCGAGTTGGTCAAAGTTAATTTTATTCTTGCAGTGATGTTCAGGGCCCAAAATCAAACCAAGCAGTCCTTGCTCTGCCTGTTTCTAAGAGATAGAGCTCTGCCTGTTTCCAGGGTCTTCCTCACCCCTTCTAACCACATTTATGCATATCCTTCTTGTATCACTTGTCATTTGTCAGAAACATTAATAGGGTTTAGAGCCTTTAAGCTTTTCTTAATCATCACTCGTGTTAATCTGCACACTTCCTAATTCTTCATCTGTTAGCCTTAAACATCTGATGAAGTTTAAGTAAATCTCTCCCATCTTCATTTGCAAAACAGTTAATAACTCCGCTGTTTAATATCTTATCCTTTAATCTGTACTACAGCATCAACCACTAAGAAGATCAGGTTTTTTAATATTTGTCTCCTGACTTTACAGCAAACAGGAACTCTAGCAACAGGTGAAATGCATTTCTTTAATTATACCCCACCGCCACTGAATCTCCTAGCCTTTGCTTTTCATTCGAAACATCCAAGAAAGTAAAACATAGAAACCAAAGCACAAGAACGATACTGCAGCTAGGGATGTGGTAATGAACTCCTGCTCCCTGTATTTCCACTACATTGCCTGTATTCTTAAATATTTTCTGTCATCAATTTCCTCACTGTTTTCCATCATGGAGTTGCATACTCCTTCAGTCCAGGAGGATTCAATTATATGAAACAAAGCAATAGTGAGCACCCACAGCACCCGCAAGATCTCTTACCTGTGCCCCAACTGCTCTCCTCAGACAGCCCCAGGAGGTACCGCACATCACTCTGGCTTTCAAGTGTCCTTATGTAGTCGGCCATGGAAATGCATAAGATGCCTTTTATCCATCCTCTTTTGTCAGCGCAGCTCCTTGAAGGATTTCTTTTTCTGTCCCAGAGTCATTATGGTTACTAAGCTTGCAAGTTCCACAGAGAGAGCTCTACCTGGAGGACCAGGAGAGGCTGCTGCTCCATTCTGTCATGATGGCAGGAGCAAGCAGGGAAAGCTGGGCTTGCACAGCTCTCCGTAGCAAGCCCTTTGTCTTCTTCACACAAGGGCACTGGGAACCACGGAGGCAGGACCCACACAGTGGCAGGTTCCCTCAGCCCACTACCAGGTCTCAGCCTCCTCCCCCCTCCCCGGACTCCTCCTTGTAGACTCCCCCAGGTGCTCCGGGAGGGGGAAGACACCTGGAGGTCCTTTAGCTCATTGGCACTTCCTAACAAGGTCTGCAGGAGCAGGATGTTACCCCAGAGCCACCTGAGGAGAAGACGTTCCTGAGGTCACTGAGATGTTTGGAATTTCCTGTCACAGTTCAGACAGGTTTTTATACTGTGGTTACAGAATCTTCCTTAAAATCAGCGTCC